>CATIWQ010739965.1:0-16515 GCA_949673415.1 Euphorbia schlechtendalii | reverse complement strand
GGTGAACTAATCGGAGTTTCACCGGCGGGAAGATTCGGGATGTTCCTACGGGTGATCGCGCGGCCACTGATGGCCAAGGTAAAGCAGACGACCGGGATTGTAGGTCTGGATGTCGTTCCCAATGCGAGGGAGGTGTTGATCAGTCTTTACAACAAAACCCTAAAGGAAATTAAGGCGGTCCCAGAGGACGAAGGGTATCGTAAGGCGGTGGAGAGCTTCACTAAGCATAGGCTGAAAGTATGCCAAGAGGAAGAAGATTGGGAAATGATCGAGAAAAAGCTAGGTTGCGGCCAGGTTGAGGAACTTATCGAGGAGGCTCAGGACGAACTCAAGCTCATTGAGAAAATGATTGGTTCGTAGTCTATTTCTTTTAATTTATTGTTCTGATTATTTTTGACTTTTGCTTCGCGGGATGAACTCTGTGAAAAACTATGCTTGAGATTCAAACACAAAAATATATATGTTAATATGGTTCTCAATTGCTTTAAATTGGATCGGAAAACTCAAATTTGTTCAAATTTCGATTCACATTGTTATTACTGTTTCTACTACTCACGAATTGGGTCAGACTTTGGAGACGTTCTTATTCAAGTTTGTAATATTTCACATTGTTATTATGTTTTCTATCAGAGCTTCTTAGAAGCTGAATAATTTAGTATAGCCAATTTGTACCATCAATGAATAATAGAGTATATATTGATATGGACTCAATTAGGCATTTGAAAGCTCAACCAAATCCTAATGAAAAAGGAAACACATACCTTTTTAAAACATACCCTTCCACTTCAATATGCATATGTATATAATGATATATGCATACACCGTAATTATTAATGGTTCACTAATGGATTCAAGAGTCAGCTTATGGGGGATTTTCAATTACTGAATTTGGTGTGTGCTCTGTGGATTTGTTTTGTTTCTTTATGTTTATTCTGTGGTACGTTGTTTGTTTTAGTTTCTCTGCTTCCTTGTTTTTCATTTGATGGCGGTTCATGTTTTATAAACAGTTATATTTTGTGTTCTGAAATTTCTAGGAACAAATTAAGTTCCTTCTAGTAACTTTATCACAGGCACCGGCCTAACAGTATGCATTCAACAAATTTATAATTTTTTTGTCAGAGGTTGGGGATCACTTGCTTAACTTTTTAGGATTTCTATAGAATAGGACTGAGATAAACTCACCATATGCTTGTTGGAAGAAATATTTTGGAGTTCTTTTACTTGTTTCAGCACGTGTAGCTGGTCTTTACACTTTCATGATGTGATTAAGTTTTCTGTGTTTAATTTCTTTCCCAAAATTGAATTTGTTTTCTAAGTTCAGTACCCCAGCTGCTTAGCTTAGATTAATACGACTACCCTATTATGCACCTGCGATTTAGGTCCAATTGTGTTACTTTATCATGAAAGCATTGAAGTTTACCTGCCGTGTGATATCTTCTTGCATTCTGAGCTTCAACTTAGCTTATGAAAAATAATTGCTTGTAAAATTTATGTTCCTTCTTTTGTTTATCAACATGATTGAAAAGTAAAAGAGTGGCTTACCTTTGGATGATGGAAGTAAATTCCATCAAGTGATAAACTAGATGAAGTGCTAAAGTCTTCATTGTTGTCAGAAAAAAAAAAGTTAATAGTGAAGGTAAACTATCTATTTTGTTATATTAGGTGTCATAATTGGAACATATGTTCATTCATCACGTGCTATGCGTGTGCATGGTGTATTCTTTAATTTTTCCAGTAAGCAGTTTGTTTTACCACTCAAATTGATTGTTTTATAATTGGTTCTCTTTGCATCAACTCCTGAATGTGTTCATTTGTAATACTTTAATCTACTTGGTATAGACTTCGGATGTATTTATTCACTGTTCATGTTTTAATCGTTCTATACTGGGTGTAGATATCAGATGTATTGATATTACTCACATTTTGATTGTTGTATACTGCAGAGTGGGTTAATTATAATACTTTAATCTACTTGGTATAGATATCGGATGTATTTATTCACTGCATTGATATTATTCATGTTTTAACCGTTCTATACTTGGTATAGATGTCAGATGTATCGATATCACTCACATTTCAGCTGTTGTATACTGCAGAGTGGGATCCATGGGGTGTTCCTGATGACTATGAATGTGAAGTTATAGAAAATGACGCTCCCGTCCCTAAGCACGTTCCTCTGCATAGACCCGGTCCTCTTCCAGAAGAGTTCTACAAGACGCTTGAGGCCTTGCAGTCCAAGGGTTCGCCTGCAGTCACCTCTGGCCACTCCGAGTTAAAGGACTAGCTTGCTGCTATCTACACTTATTTTGGACAACATTTTCAGATTCTGAGTTGAATCTCTCTTTCTTCTTTGTTTATCATTTGTTTGTTAGAGAGAGAGCTTAGGTTATCATGACACCACCCAAAACCATTCAAAGAATAAACCCCACAGAGCGGAAGTTAAAACTTGTTTTTATCACTCTTCCTGCATTTTTTGTTAAACCTAACGATTCTCGATTGCGTTAATCATTTGGGCAGTGTAACTCATCATGTTTCTTTTGCTAAATTTTCATTTCCTGCTATGATATGAATAATTTAAAGGCTATAGCCTATAGCATGAAAGGACAACACTGCATTTTCTCTGAAAGTCAATTAAGCTGTTTAGCTTATAAATAGTTACTCTTTGAGGCAGCTAATGCAGAAAAAAAAAACATGGCGAACTATTCCATCTATTTTAAATTATCATTTAGACAGATCATGATTACTCATTTGTTTAAATCTTGTTGCAAGACTTGTGTAAATGGATATTTGCATTTCGATGAAATCAACGTTTTAATTCAATTTTCGATACAGAAAATATGAAATTTTAAAGCAGAAAAGAGTGAAATCGAAAAAGTGGAAGGAGAAGAGACAAAGGAATTTGTTTTTCTTTTCTTTTTCAAATTAATTGAATGGTTTCGTTCCCATTTCAGATTACAGTTCTGGTAATGTAATTGTTTTTCCAAATGCTTTGAAGGTGAAAGAACAATTATTCTCCTCCGCTTTCACTATGGATTTATATCAGTGTATGCTTCCGCACTTATTTACTAGCTTTCGTCAATTGATTTTTTTTGCAAGTTGGGTTTTGGAGTTTTATAATGTTCATATTCCAAACCTCATTTTACACATGTATAGTAGCTTTTCTCTAACTGGCTTGTTCATTTTTCATTTACCAAATCAAATTCACTTTAAAATAATAATATTTTATTATTAAAAAAATGAAAAATAATAAAAAATCAAAGGTAATATTATTTTTATCTTTTCCCCAAAATGGTAAATAAATCCATTTTCCATATTTGGGGAACTCATTTTGAGGATGTATCATATGCGGGATAGTTAGACTTAACCATTTTTTATATTCATTCGAGTGTTTATACAATGGTCTTGGACTATTATAAAAATCCTTTTTCATTCCCCATTTTGGAGAATTCTCTAAAATAAGAAATTATTGAACTTACTCTGATACGACAAATGTAATGAGTCTAAGTTGTGAGTGAGTATTCAATAGTGGCTAAATGAGCTGCTATTAGGAGGCAAGAATCAAATAACATGATTTAAAAACAATGATCTATTCAATTAATGTGTGATATGTATTATGTTATGGTACGAGTTCACTTACAAGTTCATGTATGATAATGTATAAAAATGAAATTCATATATAAAAATGAGATTATTTTAATAAGTTGACGTAGTACAGATTTCTTGAACGAATCACGCCCATGTTATAATGGACTAGTATTTCTTATTTATGAAGGAAAGTAAAAGTGAATTCAGAACAATATATTTGCATAAAATATCTCTTTTATAGCTCAACAAACCTATTTATACTTTTTTTTTTCTCAGAAAATTTATATTTGTCGAAATAAATAAATGTCGTTTAAATCTGGTTCTCTTCTTTTTGAGAATTTTAAATCCGGTTCTCTTAAAAAATCAAACATATTGTTAGAGTTGTTGAAATAATATGTAATTAATTACAGAGATATTATTTGTAATTAATTATATTGATGTCCATAACCTATTATTATGTAATTTGTATTTTTAATTTATTTGTAATTTGTCTATAAATATAGACATATTTCATATATTGAATACATGATAAAGATTTCCACACTTGTTATTTTCTTTTATCCTTCTTGTATTCTAGCATATTTACAATAAGAGTAAATTTAAATTTATAACTAAATAGGATTATTTTTTGTTTTGATGGAAACTAAAGAGAAACTTAATCCGGTTCTCTTAAATGAGCCTAAAAATTACTTATTACTGTTTTAAATTCCTCGTCTTGGTCCGTCTAGCCTATGCACTATTTTGAGAGTTATCGTTTGACTGCGTCTAGCGCTTTAACCCCACCGACTAGCACTTAAATACTGCCTAGATCCTGATTAATCCAGCCTAGATATCTGGAAGTTCCGGCCGCCTAACTAGCTTTTAATACCTTTTACAACATTGTTTATAACTGAAGAGGACTCTTATTTATGTAACTAAAGCTTTGTTTGAGAGTAAAGTATTGATTATGAAGGAATGAAACGAAGAGTGACAGATACAATAATAAAAGAAATATATTTAATTTTTTAATTTTACATATGAAAAGAAAGATAAAATCTCCATTCGAAAAGTGAAATCTTTAAAAGCAAATTTACATGTTCCTTCCAAAATTCCACTAAATTAATAAATTAAAAATAATGAATTAAAAGAAAATGAAATTGTTTCCCTTTCTTATTACTTTTTGAACTAAAATATTTTAAAACAAAAGTAAAAAATTAAATACTTTCCACTCTCATTTCATAAATTTCATAAACTTCAAGAGCATATCCAACTATTTTCTTCATTTTTCATTCCTCAAATTCCATTTTGCAGGATCTACAGTGTTTTTGTTCAAACAATCTTCCTCATTTTCAATTCCCCAGATTCCAATAAAGTAATAATATTTTATTATTACTATATTAAATTATTTACATCAAATCTATTCCCAATAACCAAAAAAATATTAAACACATTAAATTAAATCAAAACTAAAAAAAATATTAATATAATAACTATTCCCCAAAATAAGATTCCCCGTATATAAAGAACCCCATCTTGAGAATATAATATAATAACCATTCTCTAAAATGGGGTTTTCCATATATAAGGAAATCCATTTTGAGATATACTACATATGGAATGGTTATATTGATTCCCGAAACGGGGATTTTCCCCAAAATGGGGTGTGCCCTAACGGAAAAAAATTTGCTGTCCCCATTTCTGTGTCCCCTTCAATGTATCCCATTTAAAATTTGATAAGTGTAAATATTTGAAATTATTTTATTCAATTTAATTTTCTCTTTCTTGTTAGTGGGATTCTCTTTCTTTTGTATAAATTTTGAATAGGGTATATTAAAGGGGACATAAAAATGGGATAGCAGAAATTTTTCCTCCCCTAACCGATATAAAAAGCCTAATTGCTTCCATACCAGTCCGTATAGCTAACAGTGCAATTTGTTGTCTCTTCATCTCTCTCGCTCTCTGTTTCTAGAGAATTCTCTCTGTCATCTCTTCAATGGCGTCCGAACTAGAAACGAAAGCAAAAGAAGCCTTCATCGATGAAAACTTTGAGCTTGCCGCCGATCTATTAACACAGGCCATCAATCTAAACCCTAACAGCGCTGAGCTCTATGCTGACCGTGCCCAGGCCAACATTAAACTTCAGAATTTACCTGGTATCATTCTTTTGAATTACTTCTTTCTCCTTTACTTTTCTATGTAATTGCACTGTTTGAATCTTTGGCATGAGTTCAATTATCTGTATTACGATTTCGGAATTCGTTTCAGTTGAATTGATTTTACTTTGAAATTCCGGTAGATTTTGGCCAGTTTTTGTGTTGCTGCTTTTGGTTTTACTTTAGCTTGAGAAAAGGATGTCTAATTTGTTTGGAATTGTATGGTGTTCAGAGGCCGTTGCTGACGCAAACAGAGCGATTGAGTTGGACAAATCTATGGCTAGGGCATACTTCCGGAAAGGGTTAGTAAACGCCTCTACTTCTCTCGTTATATTTTGGAATTTGCTTTGTGAAATTATACTGATCGGAATTTTCTGTGATTTCTCTACCTAATTTGTTGCTGTGATCTTACTCCAATCGACTTCTCGCCTATTTATGTTTATCCATCGCGGATTTATGAGAGTTCTTAGATGGCGAACTGGTTCTGAATCAATACTATATTTTGTTTCCGAAGGTATCATTGATATTTGGCAAAATCCTAGCTTTATTCTGAATAGATTCACATTTGGTAGAAGCAGCCTTATGTATTTATATCTATACATTTAGAATTGTCCCATTCCCTCCCCAAAATTCAACATCTTATCTTTTCTTCTTTGGAATTTGGATAGTATATTGCGGAACAGATTCCTGCCTACTAAACGTGTGATATTTGAATTCTGTTAATTTACAACTTTTAGCAGTTGATTGAACATTTGCTTAGTTTTCTGGTTGTAGAACTGCTTGCATGAAGCTTGAGGAATATGAGACTGCCAAGGCAGCTTTAGAAATCGGTGCTTCTCTAGACCCAGAGAACTCCAGGTTCACTAATTTGATCAAACAATGCGAGGAGTGCATTGCAGAAGACACTGATAACCTACTTAGACCAGCATCAGATGCTGCATCAAAAGCTGTTCCTACGGAAGATGTTCAGCAAGTGAGTTTTTTTCCCAGCCAAGCACCTAAAGTGCCAGCAGCCAAACCAAAATATAGGTCAGTTATGCACTCTTCATTTTGTCAAATATTTTTAGGCTTAATGCATCGGGAGCCCCCTGAACTTGTCACTAAATGCCATTTCCCCCGAACTTTCAAAAGTTCCAAATAACATTGTGAACTTGCAAAATGTGCACCAGTGTGCCCCTCTCTCAATGCCACGTGTCTGCTACTGGTTGGTTTGACTTTTCAAAGTTGTCATTTTTCTCTCTCAAATTAGATTTTGATACGTGGCATTGAGGGGGCAAATTGATGCACTTTTTGCACGTTCAGGAGGAAAATGGCGTTTATGGACAAGTTAGGGGGCTCCTGATGTGTAGCCATACTTTTATCATGAAACCTAATAGATTTTGGTGAATTACACTTATGTTGTGCCATGATCATAATCACTAGCTCACCTAATCGTGTGGTTGATCTGTTGAAAATTGCAGATATGAATTTTATCAGAAACCTGAAGAGGTGGTTGTAACTATTTTCGCGAAGGGATTGCCTGGCAGCGCTGTTACTGTCGACTTTGGTGAACAAATTGTAATGCACATCAACTGATTGATATTTGACACTACTCTTCTATATGTAAAATCTAATGACTAATAACTATTGCAAATGGCTTTGCAGCTAAGTGTCAGCATTAGCGTTCATGGTGAAGATGCTTACCATTTTCAACCTCGCTTATTTGGGAAGGTATTACATGAGATTCATGTTCTCGAGAATTGAAATTTCTGTGCTCCTTTAGAACATATCCAGAATTATACGAGAATGTTCAAAAAGTTAGAAACTTTTGACCTGGGGTGCACTTATTATAGAATATATTTTAAATGGTGATTTTTGGAAATTTTGTTGATTTTTGTACTAACTTCGAATCTTGCTTCCTAAAATTTATAGATAATACCTGCCAAGTGTAGATATGATGTGCTATCTACAAAGATTGAAATTCGGCTTGCAAAAGCTGATCCTATACACTGGACATCTCTTGAATTCAGTAGGGATGCAACAGTTGTACGAAAAGTTAATGTTTCCTCCTCAGGTATGTATATATTCCGGAAACTAAATAGTTAGATTAACTTATATAGAGTCCCAACGCATGGATTCAGTTTTTCCAAAATTAATTCAAATCGAGTAAATATAAAATCAAAAACACATGCACGGCTTCTCATCATAATTTTTGCATTGGATTCTTGCTGTAAAATGCTAAACTCTTGTATTATGTTGAATGTGTAGGAACTGGGCCGAATAGACCTTCTTATCCTTCATCAAAACCAAAAGCAGTTGATTGGGATAAACTTGAAGCTGAAGTGAAGAAAGAGGCAAACTTTATTTGTACATGCATTTTCTGTATGCAAGATTTTGTAAAAAGCTGGAAAAATGAGAAAATTATGTGTTAATTTCAGGAGAAAGACGAAAAACTAGATGGAGATGCAGCATTGAATAAGTTTTTCCAGGGAATATACCAAGATGCGGATGAAGACACGAGAAGGGCAATGAAGAAATCTTTTGTAAGACACTTATCACCATTTGTTGTGTTGTTTTTTTTTTTACTTGCTCTTTTTGGTTTCCATCTTCACCGTTGGTTTTTATTTGAGAATTCCGAATTCCTTTACTGATATGATATTTTCCGTTTTTGTAGGTGGAATCAAACGGAACCGTGCTGTCTACTAACTGGAAAGAAGTAGGAGCTAAAAAGGTTGAAGGAAGTCCTCCTGATGGTATGGAGGTCAAGAAATGGGAAATTTGAGCTGTTGGTGTTTAGTAATTAGGATTTTGATTAATGGTTATTATCTTTGCTATTTCAACTGTGGAAAAATACAATATTGCTCTTTATATTGATTAGATAGATGTCTGAAACCTAGGGGTGTGCAAATGGTTCGGTAACCGAATTTTCGTACTGAATCAAATCGAAATATTAATTTGGTTTTGTTATTTTAAAAATTTGGTTTGGTTCGGTTTGTAAAATGTCAATATTTTGGTTATTCGGTTCGGTTTAGTTTTTGTATAGAAAAAACCGTAATAACCGAATCGAAATATATATAAACATATAATAAAATTTTATTTTTATATCACATCTTTATTCCTTTTCTCAAAAATGCATTTTTATTCATTTATATGTCTCTACTAAGCCATTTAATATTTATATTGGAGGTTCATTTTGTATTTGAAGTGTTAAAATTTAAATTTTTTTTAATTTAAAATTTCGGTTTGGTTCGGTTTTTAAACAAATTGAATAATTTATTTCGGTTTGGTTAATTCAGTTTTAACTTTTATTTGATTTGGTTAGGTTAACAATGTTTTTCTTATTTGATGTTCGGTTAATTCGGTTCAGTTTCGATTGAATGGACACCCTTGCTGAAACCTGGACTACTCTTCAGTTTTGTTGATGTATAGCTTTGACTTTTTTTAGAACTGCCCTATTTCTTTCTCCTCAATCTCCATTTTATTAATGGCTTATGTTTTGCATCGTAGCCGGTTTTATTATGTTTGTGATTTTTTTAATTATATTCTGCTAAATTTATTAGAATTTACGAGATAGGAAACAAACGAGCAGATTTGGGGGAGTGGCAGGTTCTACATATTTTTGTTTAAATAGTGCAAAGGCCACTTATACAATGAAAATTTCTCACATCATTCTGAATTTATAGCTCATAAATTCAGTATTAATCAGATTTTGTTAATTAAGAATGATGAAAAGAATAAAAATATAGGATTTTGAAAATTTCTATTCTCTGTTCTGAATATGATATATTATGTTTAATAGTAATAAACTGTATTGATATTTATTTTTGAAAACGTTTATGTGCACCTTAAAATTCTATGGTACAAGTTATATTTTAAAATTGAGTATCCGGAGCTTTAACATTTAAAAGGAATTTATCAGCTGATCTGAGTTATACAAGTTATATTTTAAAATCTAGTATTTAAACTAATTAAACCTAATTCAATTGAAAGAACTCTTAAAAGTGGAGGTGGAAATTTATGTATTTGATAGCACCTCTTTTAAATATCTATATTCTTACGAAAATCGAATATTGAGCTATCAAAAATATCAAATGGCTTGTCTACGGCGTCGTTTAAATCATAAGACGGCTTGATATGAACGGGGTAGCCTACTTGCGTGTCTGGTTGTCCCATCTTTGTCTTCTTCGTGGGCTCTAGCTCGTTTTCTCGCGATTTTCTGGTATGTATCTGTATCGGCTCTAACTTACTTTCTTTTCTTTCATTAGCATTATGTCTCATTAACTATTGAAATCACAACTTGGAAATTTGTTTTTAAGAGTCTACTCCGGCTTATCCTTTTTTTTTTTGGAAACCTCAGTTTAAGACTGTATTCTAGTTGGATTAAGTTTAATCAATCGATAGTTGATGCCATTGGACAGATCTTGATCCTGATCTGTATTTTCTAGGCGAATGCTTTAAAAATCCTAAATTCTATTTGATCGGGGAGCACAAAAATGCAATTCTTTGGAGGATCAGACATCAGCCCGTCGCCGCCGGCACCCACCGCATCCGGCAATAATTGCAATATGATGTATGTGTTCAATAGAAATGGTGTATGCCTTCTGTACAAGGAGTGGAATCGCCCGCTTCACACTCTCGATGCGCATCAGGATCATAAGCTCATGTTCGGACTTCTTTTCTCACTCAAGTCCCTTACCGCCAAAATGGATCCCACAAGGTGCATTTTCTATTTGTGTTTCAATCCTATCAATTCTCAAAATTCGTTTTAAGTTTGGCTCCTCTATTCATCACTAGGCTTCTGTAAAGTGAAGATGTTGATAAATCTCAATGTTCATTCTCCTCTAACATGCTTTCAGGTTTAAGTTTGATCTATTCTAAAGTTTTGCTGCGTTATAAGTTTTCCTTAATCTTGGAACATGATCCAATTTTCAAGCTACTACATGGAGGTGTTGATGAATTTTCATTGTGCATTTTATGTATCACTTCTATGTTTAAAATTGTTTTCAGTTTTCACTGGTCGTTGTGTATAAATTCCTCTCTGTGATGTTGTTCTATTCTAGTCCTATTGATTTTATAATCTGTGCAGTGCAGAGAAGGGAAATCTCGGCATGCCTCAGTTACCTGGACAAGGTTGTTCCTTTCACAGCTTTCGCACAAATACATACAAACTTAGTTTCATGGAGACTCCTTCTGGGATAAAGGTCTGGCTATGTTCTTCATATACTTTGTTTCTTCTCTATTTAAAACATTTATAGGAATGCGAGGTATCAAAATTTACAATTCAAGTTGTCCTTTGATTTGCAATGTTCATTGAATTGTGTACTGTGGTCTCTTTGCCTATAATATAATATTTTATCTTCCGTTTCTTGATAGTAAAACAGTGTCCAGGAAACCATTAGCTTGATATACTGATGCACACTCTTTCCTTTATTTTCCAAGTCTAGAGTACTGATTTATAATTATATAACTTACTTGTCAAGCGTATCAAGCTTTAAGTGCACTACAAAAAATGCTTCTTTTACTAGATATCTACATAGGATATTAAACCTAGAAGATTTGCAAAATTTGATAATTCTTCTGGACCTACTTTTATCTTGTTTTACAGATATCTATTTTTAATTCAATTCTATCTTGATTTATTATTTTGAAAAATAGTCGAAAACAAAATAAGAATTCGGTTGCACATGCAACATCTTGCCATGTAATATATAATTTGACCAGTGACAGAGAATCGTGCCAAAATATAAAGAAATTCGCAATTATTTCACATCTATTGATAAATTTCCTTTTCTTTTTGGTTTATTTTTATTGTTACAAATACCTGAATTTGCCTGTGACATAGTTTAAAAGCTTCTTTAAATTCAAACTGATGCACGTTATTCTCTGTTTAGAATATAATACTCGGGATATGCTTCAGCTTAAACCACTCCAAAGGGCATATTACTGTTATTGGGATATCTTGCAACTCAGCCACTAATTATGTACAAATTGAGATTGGGTTGGAATATGAAAACAAGAGAATATATTTGAATTGACTAATTGTGTTATGGAAGATCTAGTTTTGATTTTCACATAATTTTATGTTCTAGCTTGCAATTAGTTAGAGTATCTACACTAACTCCAAAAGAAAACAAAAACAATGGGGAAGAGTATGTTTACAACAATCACAGGTTACAAAAATCTTGTAGGTTGGCCATGATTTTTACCAAAGCCAAGCATGTAGTTCTTGCAGTGTTAATACTTCATAGTCTGCTTGAAATTATTAATACTGGTGTGGGTTACATTATCTAATTTCTTGCACATTTCTAAATTTAGGTCCTAATGATTTGCAACATTTCTGCTGGTGTTCACTTCATTATTCTGCGTAATCCTTTTACATTGCTCATTGGAGTCATTTTGACTGTGTAATTATCATTTGCGCAGATTATCTTGGTTACTCATCCCAGGACTGGTGATCTACGCGATGCGTTAAAGTATATTTACAACTTATATGTTGAATATGTTGTCAAGAACCCACTCTACACTCCCGGAGCTCCTATCAGGTAAAAGATTTTATCATTCAAACTATATAACTGAAATAGTGTCCATGATTTAGGTAAGTAGGTATCATTCTTGTTATGTAGACAATGAGATTTGATTTGGCCTTTACTATAGCTGTGGGAGAGGGGGGAATTGTTAGGTAGCACGGGAACTCCTAGAAATTGGCGTTTCCCCATTTCGTGTAGGGGTGTGCATAATTTGGTAAAAATAGAATTACCGAACCGAATCGAAATACACTATTCGGTTCGGTGTTTCAGATATCGGTTCAGATATTTGATAGAATGTCATTCGGTTTTTGGTTCGGTAATTCAGTTTAAAACTTAAAACCGAACCGAATATTTTAAACTTACCTTAAATCTAATTGACCTAATTCCTTTCTCTTCGTCTTCTCCAGATCCACTAGAGAAAGACCCTAATAATGCTATAAAATTCACAAACTAAACTGGCATTTTCATAATCAATGATAAGTTGATAACTTATATGCAAATAACAAATACCATCAACTGTTTGCAACTTATTCTTTTCAGAATTGACACAGCCTTCACACTTCATATCGACCATGAATTCCGCCTGTCAACTAATTAATAACAAATCGAACAAATCATCAAAATCAGAATCCACTAATTGAATACTATCCCTAATATACAGAACATAAGCAGAACATAGCAGAAATTGAAAGTTGAACTTCTAGGGTGGAATGAGAATTTAGCTTACAAGAAGCTCTGGTAAGGTTGCATCTTCCTGCGATGAAAAGTCAGATAGATTAGAACTTTAGAGCAAAATCGGAACAATTTGACCATAAAAATAAGAATGGTTTTATACGCAAAATTGAAATCAGGAACCTGCGAGGTGGAATTATGATCTGAAGTGGGTGCGTCCAAGGTGACAGCAGAGAGAGGCTGAGCAAAATTCTTGACATATTGCAATTTTTGGACCAATATGTAATTGTCGGAACTGGCGAATGAATCTGGATGAATTTGTATGGCAATGGTGGGTCTAATTGTTATAACTTACCAGAATAATCCAATTAATAAATTTGGAATGACATTAAATAGATTTTATGGAATTTAACATTTTCTAAAAAATTCAATTTCATATAGAAGTTCATCCCTGGCAAATCTGTAACACAGCAGATTACTAAATTGATGTTCGTTGGAAATTCAAATTCAGTATTTTTTTGCAATTCCTTAATTTCGGTTTGGATAGTTCGGTCTTTATTATTATTTCGGTTTGGTTCGGTAGGTATTAATTCGGTAACTCGGATCGGCTAATTCGGTTTGGAAAAACCGAATGCTCACCCCTAGTTTCGTGTCAGTTTCGGAAACCGAAACTTGACACGTTTCCCACAAGTTTCCTAGCCAATTTTTATAAAAAATGGCGTTTCCGTTTCCGTGCTACCTGTTTTATCAAATTTGGTGTACTCAATAAGTAGTCTGATTTGGTTTGATGAATTCTTTTGAGTTGTTTAAACTTCCAACTTCTCAAGTTTGATAGTTGAGAGCTGCAAATATAGACCCTATATTTTGGAGTCCTCCTCTTTTTATGGACCACTATACCCAATTTATCCTCCCTGTTTTTATGTTAATGCTTCATACAAAATGTTTGTCTATACTCGAAGGATTTAAACCCCATAAGCCAAACGAAGTAGTCTCAGCCTGATTTGTTTCTTTTAGAACTGTCCAAGTTTTATACCAAGTATTCTAAGATTTACGTGGGAATTTTCTCTTGTACCCTGTTTGACTTAAGACAACATATGAATACTCATTTTGCCACTATCCATACATCTTAGAATTTGTTCAGTCATTTAGCGGATTTCGAAAAAGACAAATTGTAAAGAATATGATATTGAACTCTTTTCTGTTGCTTAATATTAAGAGTTCACGGCTGATCATTGCCACAGATGCTCTTGTACATGAATTGTGTTTCGCCATTTTGCTTCAACTGCGCTTGTGATTTATTCATAGTATTTATGAATCTTGAAAACTGATTCCGTTTTATCTTTCTTGGACGCAAGAATCAAATAACAATTGACATGTTTTCTTTTCCAATTGACAAGTGCTTTCCGAAATTCGTAGTACAACTCACAAATTGAAACATTATTGTTTTGGGACATTTTATAAAATGAATGGTCTTTCTGTTCAATTTTATTGTTATTTTACTTCAGCTGACTGACAATTTTTTTAGTAATAGCAAAGCCTTACGAATGTATTCATATATCTGTGTTATGTAGGTCTGAGTTGTTCAATACTTCACTTGACCAGTATGTAAGGAGCATAGCATAACATGTCATGTACCATAAAATTGCTGTCAATCCAATTTCTTCCGGTTCTTTGCCGAAGAAAATGAGTGCAGACATCTACCAGGTTGATTACTGTCCGAACCAAAGACCATATGCATTCCATAGTCCTGTACTACAACTATTTAGAATTTTAATAGAAGTTAAGGTTTCAATCGTTACGTGCAGCTTGTTCCGCATAATGTGTGATGTGGTGCAATATTATTTCAGAATGTGTCTAACCTTTAAAAATAGTTGTGCAGTTATGAACGGTCGTATTAATCATATTAGAAAGGAAAATTGTCGATTTTGTTCTTGTTTGGGTTACTATTTACAAAAATATATTTTTATAAATTTATTTTATTTTTTATGTTCTGATTTTATATTTTTACGTTCTTATATTTTGATTTACGTTCAGTATATATACCTGTTATATATCTATTATAAGTAAATGTGTTGTATTTCTGCTACATACCTGCTATATAAATCTATTATATACATGTTATGTATCTGGTTTAACACATCTGTTATGTTCACCTAAACTGTTTTGACATATCTGTTATATACCTTATATATATCAGTTATATATCTAGAACGTAAAAAAGAAAATTTGAAACAGTTTTTACATAATGATGTAAAATTGAAACTTGAGGAAGATTATTTTGTAATTTGATAAAAGTATGGGTGGAATTTATATATTGTATCATAGGCATTTACCTAAAATTTCTATTAAAATTGTTTTTGCTTGGATTTAGATGTTTAATATGTCTAGAAATCACACATGTGCCTGTAGCCATGGCTCACACATTGTGACATGCCCAAACTAGTGCTAGGCGGTGTAGGTGGGGTTTAGACGGTTCTTAGGCGGATTTATGTATAAGTAGTGAAAAGCCTTTAAAAGGTATTTGTTGACTAATAATTCTATCATATCAAATTTTATAAAATAAACTGTAATTGTTTAAACATATTTTGATAAAAAAAAATAAAAACCTTTTAAACATATTTTGATAAAAAAAAAAGGTATTTGTTTTTTATTTGTTATATTATACAATGTATTATATATTCGTATGGAACGTGATATATTATTGTCATGTAGAATATATTATACATGATATAATATTTTTGTTTCATATATAATATTATTTATGTAATATAACAGTTGTTTTATCATCTAAAAAAAATAAAAAAGAGAAATATAATTAGGAAAGAAAGAGTAAGAGATAGGTATAAGTGATGGCCACATTTCTGTTTCTTATTTTCTAAAGTAAACAAAAAAGATTTAATTAGTGATAAGAGCAGATTTAACACGTAGAAGTAAGGGAATCGGTATTCAGGATGTGCAGTTGGCCACTATTCAAAATTAGTTTCCCCATTGCTTAGAGCGAACTAGTCGGTCAATCCATCTATTAGTGCTCGACTATAGAAAATCGAGATGATGATTTTAAAATTCATGTCTAGGCCAATTTTTAAACAGGACATGCCTTTGATGAAATCATTATCTCTCTCTGAGTCAGCTTTTACATGGAATGTAGACTCACTGAGAAAATAAAATCATGTACTATATACACGTTCATAATTTGTTTGGTGGCTACCACATTCTTAGAATAAATTTAAGAATTATGGGGTTGTGGTTTGATCCAACAATTAACAACATTGACAAAAAAAATGCTTCTTATTACTTAAAAATAGTATTTTAAAAATCTACCTATGCGAGATTTTTAAGAATACCACTCCGATTTTTCCTAGTAAGGCGGTTCTATGCATTTTGATCTATTAGGCGATTCTAGGCGGTGTGCTTTTGATAAATTTTTAGGCCTGTGTTTCAAAAATCGATGCCTAGGTGGGATAATTAAGAACTTAGAATGTTCATAAAAAGATTTCACTCTTTCCTAAATCAAAATATGTAATAACAATTACAATTTATTTCAAAAAAATTTAATGTGGTTAATATTAGAATATTTATTTGTGAACAAATATTTTTTTATGACTTACCACTACTTATTC
>CATIWQ010739631.1:0-11649 GCA_949673415.1 Euphorbia schlechtendalii | reverse complement strand
ATGAGGGTATTAAGAGAGAAAAATCAAACGAAAGAGAGGACAACCAATGAGTTATGCAAAAGGTGAGGAATAATACGGAGTTGAAACTGCAACCATTCAATGAGTGAAAAAAAGAAAAGTAGCATAGCACGAAAAATGGGTGCAAAGTACGAAAATGTACTTAAAAAACATATGCTTAAAAAGAAAAAAATGAGAGAAAGTTGTATGGAGCATAAAATACAACCACTAAAAAAACGGTAGAGTGGTATGGAGCATAAAATGCAACCACTAAGAGTGTTTCTAGCATCCTAGGTAACCTAAAAATTCCTTGAGATCAAACTTGACAAAGTGTGCTCCTTTTGTCCTTTATACTTTATACTATACTTGAGAGAAGGAAATATTCGAGTAAGCATATAACACTTATATGAAGACGCAATTCGGTAGACCCTCCGTTAAGAGCAAGGGTATGCAATTAGACTATATAAATTACACATTACTAATTTTTGGGAAATTTCAAACTTTTACTTGAATCCTATGCAACGTGGGAATGTGGTACTCACTACGATAGTCTTTCGCCAAATGAGGTACAAACTTGAATGCTAATTTATACACTTCTATTATGTTTAACTTGAGGACAAGGCAAAAGTTAAGTGTGGGGGTGTGATAAGTGTATAATTACACTTATTATCATGATATTTTCAATCATAAAATGATATGGTTTTGTTTCATTTTATACTTCATATAGAAGATTTCAAGTGCTATGTAGTTGTTTTTTATGCAAATGCAGAAACTAGGTAAATCTTGGGAGTAAAATGATCAAAAGTGGAATTCTATGGAAAAAGAATGAAAAGGTGCAAAAAGATACATGGAATACAAGAATTTGGCATAGGATCGAAGCTGTTAAAGATTGGCAAAGTTGCGAAGAAGACACATAAGGAAAAAGACATGTCACGATCGTGACACCCATTCGCGATCGTGACTTGTTACTCTCATAAACAGAAAGTTACAAATCATTATTCATGATCGCGATATGTGATTCGCGGTTGCGACTTATGACGGTTATTTGTTATCTCTTTTCAACTACCAATCACCATATAACAACGATCAACTGCCATCAACTACCAACCGAAAAGACAACTTTTGGAACTCAACCAATCATGAAAAGGTGCCTTTCCATTGTGGATGAGGAAGAATTTTTGCATCCAATCATAATGAAGTGATGCAACCCTTCGCCAATAGACATAACTCTTTGTTTGGATAGACACAACCCTTCACACTCTATAAATAGGGTTAAAACTAAACCATTTTCGTGTATTGTGTGTGAGATATATGGTGCATGGTGTAAGGCATTGAATGATAGTATACGTGTATAGATAGAGAGTGAAAATATCTACATTTTGCTAAGTTTAAAGTCATAGCGAGAAAAATATATAAGTGATTCGATTCCTATTTCGACCACTATTTTTCTGCACAAATTCGAGAGTTTGTTGTATGAGTGTAATTACAAAGCACTTATCAATAAAATTTTTCATTCTTAAACATTCTTTTATTCGAAATTCATAAAGAATAGCATCCTAGCGGAGGTTTTGTACGAGTCGAGATCGAATTCAAAGTAGATGCACGAATTGCGGAAATTGATGACTCCCATTAAAGAGTGGATACGGTTTGATCAACTTTAGGTTTCACTTGCATACCTTACAACTTTACTTTGTTTTCTTCTTATACTTTCTATTTCAAAGTTTATGATATGTCTATGTGTCATAACGAGTATTTAAACTTACGTCATTTATATTAATCAAGTTATATGATTTCGAGTTAACTTTAAGAGTGATTTCAGGGTTAACAAGATTGTGTATAATCACTGGATTTGTGATTATAATGCTGTTTAGTGAGCCAACATTTTTGGAATGGTAACTTGCTAAGTATGGTTATGTGAGAGCGACCCGTACTAAGCATAGTAATATTGTTATCCAGGTTCTTATAAGTGTCATAATTCATTTACCCTAGACTTAGAAAAGTCATCTCATGTGTTGCTCTGCGGTGAATTATTGAATATTAAGGGCGTCTAGAACCTTATTTGTTGAAGTTATCTAGTGTGCGAAATATTCTTGATGATTTTGTATATTTTTCTCTGATAAACTTGTTTTAGGAAATATCTATATATTTTACATTTTCTCTAGTCTGTTCATACATCTATCTATTCATCCATCTACCATCCAAACCCTATAATAAAATTCCCTATTTTCGTTTACCCCGTAACTCTAGTTGGTCTTTAAAACTGAATCCCTTCCCTGTGGGATCTATATCTTTAAAACTACATCGAAACTGTATACTTGTAGTGGTCACCATTTTTCTATTTGATAAGCGGTATTGACAACACCTGTTCGTATTTTGAACTTTATATCTTGTCGGTAGAAAAGTGGGGAACAAGGTTTTTGGCACCGTTACCATATTTAAGTTTATCGGAAAGAGTATAGTCAAAATCTTGCGATTATAAGGTAATATGCATATTTATACTAAAATTTTGCATTCCTCCTGCCTCTCGCTTTTGTAGACATCGAAGATCAGTTTGTTTGGGAGGCTAGAAATTCGGATTTATACATAGCCTGTAGCTTCAGCAAGGTTTTCTATCGATAATTAAACTTATCTCCTCCACCATGCAATTTCATTATTATTTGGGAGGATTGTCTCTTGCCGAAAATTCAATTTTTTGGTTGGCTATTGTTTCACGAAAGGCTTTCGACAAATGCTTTTCTTGCCTTTTGAGGATGACTTATTGCATCCAAGTGCCCTTTTTGCGATGAGAGTTAATCTTCCCACCATGCTTTGTTCCATTGTTCTGGTAGCTCAAGAATTTGGAGGGATTTGCTTTGAACGCTAGGATTATCTCTTACCATTACTTACAAAGGTTTCGATTTTCTATTGACTTGGTGATCACACTTTACTTTAGGACCGGGCCTTGAGTTTGCAACTTCTCCTTGGTTTATCATTACATGGAATATTCGGAAAAGGAGGAACTTGACGGTATTTCAAAACACAACTTCAAAGGATGACATCCTCTTGTCCAGTTTACATTTTTGTTTCTTCATTTTTAAATGTAGAAGGCATTCTTTGCCATTTATGGCTAGTGATATTTTTAATTTCCTAAACATTTTGATCTCATGCATGTACTTGATTCTTATCATTCCTCACTCGTGAATGACTATTTAATAATATTTAATAATGACATTGGACTTTTTTCTTTAAAAAAGCTAACCTCCTATTTAATTAAGTAACCCTTTAATTAAGCCAACCATTAATCCAACCATTTTAATTAAATCAATTTTAACTTTGTCCATATTGGACTTCATCACATTTTAACTACAAACTTCATCTTAACAAAGTCCACATCTTTAATCTCTCATATTCTATAGTGTCTTCCAATGTTGTTTTCAAATTTTAACAGTATTGATCAAGTCCAAACAATATTGGATCTTGACCATTTTTACTATCTTCGTCAATATGTCAATTAGATTCTCAGTGGTCCAAATCTTCTGGGTAACAACTCCACCTTCTTTGAGATCATCTCGTATGAAATGATAACAAATATCAAAGTGTTTCATCCTTGCATGGTAAACTTGATACTTAGCCAACATGATAGTACTCTGACTATCGCAATGCACCTTTACATGAATCTATCGAATCCTCAATTCACTAAGCAACATCTGAAGTCAAATTGTCTCATTTACAACATTCGTACTATACTATATCTCAAACCAAGCAATCATTGATTGTAAAGTAGAACTCCAACGCACTGACCCACTAGTACTTGATCGACATTTTATCCAGAATACCACCTTTGTTTAGCTCATATACCAAACCAACATGTCCCAATTGCATTTGCCACAATCTGACTGCTTCCAACACCTCGTCATTAAAAGCTACTATTGTGTTTTCAATAATAGTAGTTCCTTGGTGATGATACAATTTGTTATTCTTCCGATCTCCCTCCAACACCACCAAAGAACCAGAAATTAACTTCATTACTCCACCTTCAACTTGAACATTGAAACCTTCTTCTTCTAAGACTCCCATAGAAATGAGGTTCTTTGATAAATCTGGTACATAGTGAACTTTCTTCAAATTTTTGATTGATCCATCTTAATTCTTCAATTGTATGGAACCAATCCTAAATGTGTTGATAGGGAAATCATTTTCTATGTAGACTACACCATCTGCTAGCTCCTTAAAATCAATAAACCGTTCTTGATTATGACTCATGTGATAAGTGCATCCTGAATCAAGAACCCAAACACTAGAAGAGATGATAGAACTGGAAATAAAAAGTGAACAATATAAGTTAACATCATACTTAGCAATAGCAATAGTCTTTCCATTGTCATCTTGACCTTTCTACTTCAATTTAGGACAATCTTTCCTCCAATGCCCCTTTTCATGAAAAAAAAGCACATTCATCTCTGCCCAATTTAAACCTTTCATTTGACCATCCTTTCTTTCCTTTTGCTTGGCAACCCAGGCATCCTCTGACAATCAAATCCTCAGTCCTTCCACTTGAGCTATCAAATTTATCCTTTCTCCTCAGTTCATAGTTGTACGAAGCTCCATAAACTTCACTGAGAGTTACAAAAACCTTCCCATAAAGTAGAGTTGTTTTAGGATACTCAAACTCCTCTAGAAGGGATCTCAACAAACATCAAAGCGAGATCCTCATATTCAAATGAACCATCCATGTTCAACAAATTAGAAACTAATTGATTAAAGCTGGTGATGTGATCATTCATTGTGGAACCAGAAGTGTGCGTAAATTAAAATAGTCTTTTCTTCATGTAAAGCTTATTCGGACTACTCTTCTTCAAGAACTTTTCCTCCAGTGTTTTCATCAACTTATTAGCTGAAGTCTCTTTGCAAAATATATACTTCTGCTCTCTAGATAAGTATGACCTAATCGTACCACAAGCCAACCAATTGAGGGTCCTCCATTCTTCTTCTCCCACTCCATTTGGTTTCTCTCCTTCAATTGCAATGTCTAGACCTTGTTGAAACATGGCATCCAGAACCTCACTTTGTCACATGCCGAAATGACCGCTACCATAAAAAACTTCCACCACTAGTACTACTTTGGAATTTACTCTTGCAACTCTTTGAAGAATGCTTGAAGAAGCATTTGATATGGATCCTTCATTGGAAATGGATTTTCCATTTCAGCTCAAATTGAAAAATCATAAATAATAGTATTTCTCGAGTATTAACTAGAAATATTCACTGGTGTAAATGGTTGAGTCACAAACGGTCTCAGTTAAATACCATTTTCCTTAGGCTCTTATCACTTGGTGATAGAATCATTCCAATTACTCAACTCACAAACGGTCTCATTTAAATACCAATTGTTGTGGAGAGACTTTTAAATTATAAAAATTATTGCAAAAACTCAAATAGAGAGAAACATCAAAATTTTAACGAGGTTCAACCAATTATGCCTACGTTCTCCGACACTACCAAATTAATATTTCACTTGAAGAAATATTACAAATATGAGAGAAGAAATATAAAAGCCTTATAGAATGAGGAAGGCAAATGTTGGGATGAAGATCAAGTGAAGGTAATAAGCATATTTATACCAAAATTTTGTCATCCTCCACCAACTAACCACCACTTTAATTAAGCAACCCTTCAATTAAGCCAACCATTTTAATTAAGTCAATTTTGACTTTGTCCATATTAGACTTTGCAACATTTTAACTACAAGGGCCTTTACTAATTGAAGCGATCATATTGCTTTGTAAGGGCTTCGGCTCAAAATGAGTACGTGCTTTTCTTGCAAGGCCCAATTTTGACACCTTCAATATGAGGCCCAATCTCTTAACCTGTATTGCACATGCAGCCTCTATCCCCTTTGTACAAAATAATTTCCCGATCGACATTCTCTGCTCCATGCCAAAGCATTCAGTATTACTCATCTTCGTCCACACTCTCTGATTCCTGTTCATCTGAAATTCTCCACTGACTTATTTTGGTGAGATGAAAGTTGCAGTCGAAAAGGTAGAAAGCTCAATCTCTTCTTCCTCAATTTGTTCAGATTGGGCTTCTTGTAATTGAATTTGATAAAGTCTCTTCTTTTTCCATCTTCTTTAGTATAACTGATTATGGTCAGCCAAACATAAAGCTATCAATATTACTTAGTCATGGGAAAAACTAACCTGATTCCCACGGGAAACGTCCGACACTTCTGCTACCTTTTAATTTCTCATTTTTCCACTATATTATTGAAGGAATTCCCCAACCTTTTGGTTCTTTTGGTTTGAAAAACTTCCAAATCCTCTGTATAGAGCTGCTCCTCTGTGCTTCTAAACAAATTACCCTTCTGATTTTCCTTAAAATACTCTTCCTCAAACCCCATCATCGTTATTAATATAGATACTTTTTTTATAAGATTAGGGACAGGAAGAAAGGAGCGAGGGTGACATTAGTCCCTCAGTGAAAGCGCCGCTTATAGCCCA
Source organism: Euphorbia schlechtendalii (assembly GCA_949673415.1). Lineage (NCBI taxonomy): Eukaryota > Viridiplantae > Streptophyta > Magnoliopsida > Malpighiales > Euphorbiaceae > Euphorbia > Euphorbia schlechtendalii. The sequence goes on along the minus strand of CATIWQ010739631.1, from coordinate 5,173 downwards.
CACCCGAAGGCAGGCCTAAGAACTAACACCATGGGGGGACCCGCCCTTCCCCTCTCAGAATAACCCCCCTAAAATTTATAAAAACAAAAGTAAAATAAAATAAGAAGCGTTCAAAAAGCAAATAGACAAAAATGAAAGGGCTAAACAATAGGCAAGTCTATCGAAATCTATAGCTACAAAGACCATTACGGTCATGAAATAAAAACTAAGCTAAAAAAGCTAAGCTACGTAGCTATCTAAAGCGATAATTACTAATTCCATTAAGATCATGATATAGCATCCCTCGGTAGAAGTGGGGAACTTGTAACCACTCCGTACTTGCTTGGGCAATCCGACCATGATTTGCCAAAGCATTCACGATCATGTTTCCTTCCCTATAAATGTGCGTCACCATAATGTGCATGCGTTGTAGAAGTGTTAAATAATGCATCCATGCTCTTCGAATGTGCCAAGGTACTCGTGTATGTTTCGTACGCAAAAGATGAACAACAAAAGAAGAGTTACTTTCGATCCAAAGTTTATTCCAACCTTTTTCTTTCACTATTTTGATTGCGTGAATAACAGCCTCCAATTCTGCAACATATGAAAAGCTTTTCGTCCTGTAGAAAGAAAAACCAAAAAGAAAATGACCGTTAGAATTTCAAAAAATTCCCCCACATCCCGAAGGGCCTGGTGTGCCTTCCGTTGAAGCATCCATATTCACTTTTATCCACCCTTCCGGTGGCCTAATCCATCTAACTTCGACTATTCTTAGGGTTCTATTTAGCCTAGGAGTAATCCCAAGGTTCCGTAAGATATCAATTTCAACAACTGAGTTCTAAACCGAGCCAATTCCCATGCTGTCTGTTCGTCTAAGAAGTTCCCATAGCTGCTGAAGATAGTGTTGAACGTTGGGCTACCTCTCCTAAAAAATACTCCCATTTCTAGCCAACCATATGAGCCAAATAATGTTAACCACCCCTGAGTTCCACATCATCTGAATTTGAGTGCTAAATCGGTGAGCAAATACAACTTGGAAAAGGTCATTAACCCTAGTATTCAATGCGAAACTTCTGCCGAAAAGAGATTGAAATGCAGTCCACAAAGTATTCGCAAAAGTGCACGTGATAAAGAGATTATCTCTGTCCTTGGTATGCTATTTGCAAAGGCTGCATCTTGAAACAACATTAATACCTTTGCAAATAGATACTTGAGCTTTTACAACTTTCAGTTAATCATTAAAGCAAGTAAAACTTTGTGTCACTTGGGTAAGGCTGCATTTGGATCATTGAATCCACTTCCTGAACGTTTTCCATCCTCGAATAGTTATTTTTTATTGGGGCAAGTCGGACCAAATCATAGAGAATAGATATAACCCAACTGAAATAGTATAGATCTATATTACTATATTAATGTAATTGAAAACCAGAACTACAAAGGCTAAAGAATTATATGAAAGACACCAACAAGGATAAGTAAACCGAGCTAGGCTCCTCAGAGGGCTATGCCCCTTTCCCAAGCTAAAAGCTGGTGAACCCCAAATAAAAAATGACTCAAGGCTACCTATACTCTTACTAACTTCCCTTGTATATAATATAACCCAATAAAAGACCTAAAGATACTATTATTAATCTAACCTTTATTGTAGCCACATCTCCATCACAAACCTCTTTGAAATCCCCATATAAAATAATATTTTCAAGTGTAGAGATGACATAAAGGAGATCAAACCATGATAAAAACCGGTCAAAGTTAACACAATGGGGAATTAACCAACGCAAAAAAGAGGCATGGACTAAACAAGTACCCTGAAGGAATGCAATGAAAAAAAGTCTAAATGGCCCCAAAACTTTCTGATTATCAAATCATTTATTGTAATTGACTTGGACTCCAAAAAGGCAAACATACATAATCCATTCTTAGAAATTAAAAAACGAATAAGAGACTATTTTGCAAAGTTAACACCTCCCCTGTAATGCCAACAAATAAGTCAACTTGAATTCACACTTTCTGATAACCACAATCAAGGGATCTGAACTTGATAATCCTCAATGAAATGCATAACCATTAAAATCAACTAACAAAACGAATCTAGAAGCACAATTTCAAAAAATAGTTTAACAAAAAAGATGAGAAAGATAGAAAAAAAATATGAGAAATAAAAATCATACCTCAGGTCTCAAATTGGCCTCAACATCGAATTTCCCATCACGAAAGTAAGGGAAAGAAGGAGAACCATTACAAGAAAGACTAAAGCAATCAGATGAATGTGGAGCTTTAGGGGAAAGAACAGAAGGAGAAGTTTCCATTGCAGGAACTTTTTGGAGCCCACCAGGCGATAGGCTACTTCTAATGCATAAGAAAAGAGACTAAAAGCTCGCTTTGAAAGTCTGTTGGTTTCCTTGATGTCATTTCTATCTGTATGTAGAAGCTTTGGGAAATATTATTTTAGTTGAAGAAGACGTGGTAGAGTTGTTGGGCGAAGATGGTGGTTCCAAAAAGGTCTTCTAGCTGAATTTTCCATTTGCAAAATACGAAATTACAATCTTTAATAGCATAAATTGAGAACAATTTATCGAACTCTAGTTTCAATGGTTGATGACCACACCATGAAACATGCAAAACAAGCAAATCTCACCCTTTTCATATTGGACCACAATAGTCAAATCAACATTCGAAATCCAATTTTTTTAATCGGGAATCGTGAATCAAATATAATCGTAAGATTTGGTTGAAGTTCGTAAAATTATATAAAATATATTTATATTGATAATTTATTGTAAAAAATCAAATTTTTTATAAAAATACATATCTACATAAAATTATTTGAAAAAGTTTAAGTATAATACAAATGTAACAATAATGAAAATGATTCATATTTAATCAAAGGCACTAAGTAAATAAAATAATAAAACTCATTTAATAATAAAAAAAAAAAGGCCTAATTTTCGACTCAGCTCAAATTGGACAATTTACAAATCAGTAACGCCTTTTTAGGAAAATTGGTTTAAGCATGAATCATAATTACAAATTTGACTAATCAAGTTTATATTCTACTCTATGTGTTTTTATGTTTTGAGATCATATTTACGTTCTACATAAACCACAAGTTTTCGCTCCTGTAATCTTTGGGCAAATAAAAACATAATTCTCTTGTTTCTCATGTTTCTATTCAACAATCGCTTTCTTATTGTCCATATCTGTATTGAAGACGATGATCACGTAGGAACAATTGTTGAACACAATGACGCCTATTACGCTGAAGAACGGGAGGATTAATCATTTATATTCAGTTTTACACTGTAGGTTGCTTGCAAAGGAAAGGGAAGTAGAAAGGACCATCATCATTGAGGTTTATGCAATCACGGAAACGTTCCCAAGACACCTCATAGGGTGTGTTCCCTTATGAAAGTTCAGAATTTAATACTGCATAAGACATGTTTGACGAAATGCCTGATTAATGGAGGGTTCAATTATATGACTTCTACCTGAATGTTGTGGATTGGTCTTCTCAGAATGTTCTTGTAGTTGGATTGGGAACTTGAGTTTATCTATGGACTTCATGACTTATACATGAGAAAGCATTTGATATTACTTTTGGACAGAGTTCATTATAGGCATAATGTAGTAACTAAGAGGATCTGAACTTAATTAATTCCACTTTTATAGCTGCTGACTTGGACTGGGTCACAACTAATTCCACTCTTTCTTCGATTAATTAATTTCACCTTTGTAGCAATAACATTTAAGAAATGGTCAATCCCATAACTGACCCGTATTCTAAAGCAGCAAATGAATATTGTCTGTTCTGCACTTTGATGTGGCCATATTGCAAAGTGCACATTGTGGTTTTGAAGATAATTAAAATTATGTTTTGTATTTTTTTTGGTGCCTATTTAAAGAGACAGTAAACTTTCGTTTAAACACATAACGTAGACATAAATTTAGTTTTAATTTCTTGGTTGTTTTTAATTATGTATTTGTACTTTCTAAATCCATTCAAAGGTTAATTCTATTTTCATTTTTGTTTACTTGTGAGGTTTAAAAGCTCTTCATATTTCTTTATCAAAATTGCTATTTATTTATTTATTTCAGTTCCTAAAGGTTATTTTATTTCTTTAATTGTTTTGAAAAGACGTTTTTTTTTCAAATAATGTTTTCAATGTTGGCATACAATTTTTATTTAATCCATAATTGTCCTATCAACTTGTAAGTTGTAATGTACCAAATTAGGATATTTCAATCCTAAGAAAGTTGGATAAAGTGAGATTAAAATTCAAAACTCACAAGCGGTTGAGGCCTTTAAGGATGGAGAATGATGGTGAAATGTTTCCAATCAGTTTACTTGAACTCAGGTCCCTGTCCAAATACATAGGTTCAACTAATAAGAATAGGGCGATTTGAAAAAGTTAATTAATAGTTAAGCTGAATACATAAAGTTAATTAGCAGTTGAGGCCATCCCACGAAAGCTCAGCAGGAACGCATGGATCTCCTTGCCATTCATCTCTATGTATATTGTATGTTTCCATTATGCCTGACATTCCCACAACTGCCACAACATATATGTTACGAAGCTGGAGCAGTTCAGATAAACTGGCTAGCCAGGGTCGAGCTTGGCCACTGGCTCATTTCGTAAAGAAAGGGATATGCAGAATATACCGTCTGTTGAGTCCGTTGGTGAGTTTGGATGGGGAATCTCGACGAAACACTCAAAGGCATTGAGTAAAGGTGGAAATTGAGATCGGTTGGTAGAATTAAGAACAATTGCAAGAGTCCCTTCAAATGCTTGACACAAACTAACTGGATTCAAGTACTCAAGAGTAATAGGTCCATAGTTAACCTCATTATTGACAATAACGTCAAATTCTCTAATTTTGGGGTCAGAAGTAATGTTTAGTGTCTCACAGAAGTGAAGGCAGAAATAGCATCAACGGTTAAATATCTAAGGGGATGTTGCGGCTGGGAGGCACTTGTTGGGTAAAAGGGAAAAAGAAAGAAACAAATGCAGAAAAAGGACAGCAATAAAAGTTAATTGAATGCTGAAATTTTTGTTCATCATTTATTGAATAAGAAGCAGCCTTTTATAGGCTTTAAGCAGTAACAAACTAACTGAATAATAGAGAAAAATATGGCACTAAGATGACAGCAAATCAAACTTAAAAACAGAAAAATCTGGAACTAACTAAGCACTAA
>CATIWQ010739377.1:0-11397 GCA_949673415.1 Euphorbia schlechtendalii | reverse complement strand
TATATATATATATATATATATATATATATATATATATATATATATATATATATATATATATTAAATTTTTTAATTTAATTTTTATGTGTTAATTTTAACTCCCCTCAAATTTGATCATGCATCCTTTCTTGACACTAATGACACCTTAGGGTATACATAAAGAAAACACCTGGTTATGTTCATTTCAAAACAAAACTATAAATTTTTACTTCAAAAATGAAATTTTGTTTTGAAATTAAAGTTCGCGAATTAATGATACATATAGTTTTCTTAAACAAATAATATTATAGAAGGTTTAATTTAATTTATTATTATCAATTTAGTGTAACTCAATTGGTATACCTCTCAAAGTAGAGTTCGAAACTTAAGGTCTTGAAAAATCCATATTCCTTACAAATAAAAAATTAATTATCATCCTGATAATAATTTATGTTTAAGTGTTATTTGTGTCTACATACTTTTACTTTAATTCTTTAATATATGTTAAAACTTACAATAGTAATAATAAACTTTCAATTGGCTTGACATGTAAATGTCCAAATATTATTAAATATAATATTAATAGATACAAAATTCATCGAGTTGGTTCGGGTTGAACTTGGGTATTTATACAAAAAAAACTTGGTTCATAAAACTTCTTGATATAACGGGCTCGAGGCTCGGGTTGGGCTTAGTAAGAAAATGAGTTCGCAAGTCCAACTCAAAGGAGCGGGCTTGGGGTAGGCCGGCAAGTACCTCAGCCCGTGAACATATGTAATTTTTCTATTGATCCGTGAGTTGAATAACATAAATGATGTAATAGTATTTTGTGCAGAATTGGAAAATATTCTCCGAAAAACCAGTGTTTTAAAAAGCGCTACGCCCTAGTCGGGCGGTCGAAGATTAATCGGGGCCTAGGCGGACTTAGACGCTAGTCGGTAGGGTTTAGGCGCTACGCGTAGTTAGGCAGCGACCTTCAAAATAGTGCCTAGGTGGGACCTAGGCTGACCTAGATGGAGACTTTTAAAATAGGGCCGAAAACTTTGAAAAATGAAGATAGAGTAACTTTGAATGTATCATATGTTCATTGCTTTACAAATAATTGTTGTATTTTTTGAAAGAAAGAGGATGATTCATTAAGAGGAAAAGAAATGGGTATACAAATAGGTGGAATATCGATCCAATCTCCGTTTGATCATTTATAAAAGCGGAACGAGCTAAAGAGTTGAAAATAATGTTCACGTCTCGTTTGACCCAACTAAAAAGAACAAAATAAAGCTATGAGCTAGAGCTCTACAGTCCTCGATAATAAAACTAACATAAGAGTAACCTATATTATTGCTTGATAACATGTTATGCAACACTTGATTATCAGCTTCAAGCACAATATACGAATAATTACAATTCTTCAACCACGAAAGTGCCTCCCTAGTTGAGGAGCTTCCCCTTCGAGGATAGACAAGTGATTCAAAAGAGCACTTGATTTAGTAAAAATAACAGATCTTATCGATTTGCGTACAATCAGGCCATAAGTACCTATATTGTCATCATTGAATAAAGCCGCATCCACATTGCATCTGAGGAAAGGAGAGTGTGGTGGCTCCCAACAATTTTGATCATCAGGACTAGCAAAGACTGCGTCATTTGCCATAGTAACAAGGATAGGTAGCAGCAAATTTGCGTTGTCATGGCCTTGGTGCTGTTGATTCCAACTCCTCATAACACACACAAAAGACATTAAGGATGCCCCAAAGTGCATCGTTGCCTTCGGGTGAGTGTAGACTTGTTGAAAAATCTGTTTGCTCCTTACCAATCACATTGCCACAACAAACAGCAAGCATTCTGCATAAAGGGTATTTATTTTCTATGAAACTAATCATACAAAATCTTATAAACATCATCAGAATGAGGTAAAGGTAAAGCTTGATCAAAATCATTCTAAACATTATGAGCATAGTAGCAAGTAAAAAAGACATGGGCATCATTCGACAAGAGGCATCAACTATACAATGATGGCTGATTAGATTATTTCCACATGACAAAACATGATTCAACACAGGCCAAAGAAAAATGCAGATCTTAGACGGGATTTTGAGACCTCAAATGTATCTCCAATAGAAAGGGTTAACATGATTCGCATATTTGGGATCTCTCATAATAGCACGATAAGAAGACTTAAAGGTAAATATACCATTTGTTTCGAACATCCAATAGAACAAGTCTACCTATGGTTTCAATGGTAAATATGTACAAAGAATAAGGTTTGCTTAATTCTCTTCAAAGAAATCATGTACTCTAACCTCATCCCAAATACGATTATGAATAAATCAGGAACATGATTGTCATTAAGATTATGGTCGACCCTCCCATTAAATAAAATCTTGTCTTTATGGTCAACCCAAGGCATATGAGTAATTAAAATACTCTCTCCATTTCCAACCTGCCATCTAATGGACTCCCAAAAAATTCCATAACTGAGAAGATGCTACGCCAAATATAGCTTGGGGAGCTTGATAAAGTTACGGACAAGATAACAATCCCTAAAGTAGCGAGAGCTAAAAACAAGAGGAGATAGACTATTAAGGTATTTTTAAAATGCTAGAGCTACTTACTAGGAGTGATGTATTAAAACTAACAATATCAAGGAAGCCCACACCCTCAAACTTCTTTGGCTTACATAAAAGATCTAATCTCTACCAATGAATCCCTCTATGTTTCCCATTATTCGAAGCCCGTCAGAATGAATTTAATAACTTATGAATTGAGTCACAAAGGACCGTAGGTAAATGGAAGAGAGACATCTTATAAGCTAGATTTATTGGAGACCAAATTTCATAAGAACTCCCTTCCCAACCCAACCCAAAAACTTTGACATCCACAATGAAATTCTCTCAAAATTCTATCTCTAATAAAACTGAAAGAAAAAATTTTACTTTCACCAACTGATATGGGCATCCTCAAATGCAACGATTACGCGGATGTCAAGGACACATTATAGAAGTAAAAAAAACTGTTGGTCCTAAACGGCTTAATTTCACAGCAGAGGGGGGTGAATGCAGTTCGTGGTTACTTTTTGGATTTTATAAAAATGTTTACCAAGTTCAGTTTTGAGATGCGCGTGCTGAGTGCTTCATACTGAGCTGGGTCTAAAAACTTATAAACCGCTTAACTTTGCTAGCATAGTTTATCTTCAATTGCTTGCTAAGTACTCTACTAAGCATAGATTGATTTTTCAAGCAAAACGATGAATAATATAGAGATAGAATGATGAATGAGGAATGACATAAAGGCACGAGTAAAGTTAGAACTTCAACACCTGAAATTTTATCCTGGTTCGACCCTTAGACTACCTCCAGTCCCCGGATTCCTTTCCAAGTTTTAATCCATTAGTGATATTGTTCCTTCCCTAGGGGGAGAAGCTTTTACAATGAGTAGACTCAATTATAGAAAGTACCTTTCTTTCTAGCTACCACTCAATCCACAGTTTGGGTACCCTTCCCAAACCGTCACTAAGATTTCTTAAAAGAAATTGCGAATAGAGGAATTCAACTTATAGAATGTTGAATCCTTTATAATGTTAAATCCTTTATAATGTTAAATCTTTTATAATGTTAAATCTTAAGTGTTATTCTCTCTCTATTACAAACAAATTTAGACAATGAATGTTTGCTGATTTCTTGATTTGGAATTTCTTGAAGCTGTAAGTAATTGAACAAAGTTTCAGCTCTTAGAAGAAATTCGAGGTGATTGACCAAGTTTGAACGTCTACTCTAGTCTTCTATTTATATTTGAAGGTCTTGGAATTAGCCGTTACAAACTTCTCATCCTCACCACTCTTCAATATCTATTCTCTTCAAATCTTTCGAATTTTCTCTTTGGAGACAAATTTCAAGATGTTTAGAGATAGAGATTTCGAATGTTGAAGCGCGATATAAATCCGTTGTCAAAAACTCATTTGTCTTCAAGAAATCTATTCTAATAGATAGGTGTACGAGATGCAATGTGAAATTCTGTGAATGGTTGACTTCCTAACATTGCAGAGTTGCGCGAGGACACTAAGAAACGACGCATGTCAGAGGATTCCTTTTTTCTTAGACTTTAGTGAGGAATCTCCAACATACCGTACTGACACCTTTTATCTTGTGAGGACCATCGGAATATCTTCTTTAATTTCAACGCTTTGTCTCTTAAAATGCATCAAAGTATATTTAGTTTCTCACAGAAACCGTTAGTAGTACAAGTGCTAAATATTTCTCCAAGTGTCAAAGAATACAGCTTTTATTAAGAAAAAGCTTACTCAGCACAGCTGAGTAGATATCTTATAAACTATGTAATATTCTGATCAACTTAGCTTTTCTCACTCTAAGCCGTAACTTAATTGATTACTCAGTAAACTGAGTTGTTTTCCCTTAAACAAAATCAAGTAAACTTCATTAATTTAGAGTATACTTAGTACTTAATTAATTTCACTATCCTAGTCAGTTTGTTATTTCCAAAACGTTTTAAGTACTGTGAGGTACTATTAACTCGGGTTCAACAATCTCCCCGATTTTGGGCATTTAACAAACAAGGTAGTAGAAGAAACTAATTGAATAAATAGTTTAAAGATATCGAAATACCTGGAAAGTGAGGTAAGACTCCCCAATGCTGAGTGAACTTCTTAGTCAGTCTGGATTTCCCCATATTGAGTGGATTCTTTCAGTCAGCACAACTCCCCCATACTTAGAGGAATTTTCTTCATTTTAGGACTTTGTTTTACTTTAGCTTTTCTCTTAAGCTGGTCTCATTATATGTAATCCTACATCAGATATTCAATATACATTAGAAATAGCATACGTAAATCATACATAAATAGAAGTGGAAGTTAAGAAGTTCTTGACTTGATATGACAAAACTTGTAATTTTTTTCATTAATATCAAAAACTTAGTCAGTGCACAAAAAGTGTCTTGAGCTAAGATCACAAATTGGTCCTATTACAAGAGTTTCCTATTCTAAATACATTAGATTTGTGCCTTATTTATGAGATCTAGAAGATTGTCTAGGATGATAAAATGTTGGCTTTTGTTGTTGCTGTTACTGTTGAGGTTATTGTTTATCATGTGGAGTGTGAAGTGGATATTGAGGACGCTTTAGAAGAGTTCCCTTATTCAAATTAGCAGTCTCGAGGGCATCTTCAACTACCTTCTCCCCCAAAGATATATGTCCCTTCATAATTTTCTCCAGGTAGACATTAAAGGAGTCTAAAGTAGCTTGGAAATCCTCCTTCTTTCTAATGATTTGAGGGGAAATCTTCTGCTCCAGCATCTCTTTACCCTTAGTGGTTAGAAACTCTTAATCGTTCAGTTCATTAAGGAGAAGAGGATGGTATATGGAGAGATGAGCTATCTGATCAAAGCCTTGGCACACGAACTATTAAAAGTACTGCAGCAGAGCTCTGAATCTTAAGCAGATAGAGTGATCTTCAGCTTCGCCTCCATGTCTAAGATCCTTGGGTAGATGGAAGATATACACTTTGTAGTGTAGTCTATATCCTTAGCATCATAAACTCCATTTGTGACAAGTTATCCAACATTCTTCTGAAGATCTTTGAGTTTGGTCTTAAGAAAGTTAAATTGTGAATGGATAGAAAGGACGGTTTCAGGACATAAAGACTCAGTAGGTTCTGGGAAAATTTTACTCATAGCATCCAAGAGAAACTTCTAAGCCTTTAAAACCTTTTCATCTATGTTGGTGTTGATCTCCCTGCATACTGAGTCTACCTTGGTAGTAGAGAATCAACATTCATCACAGGCTTCTTGTCAGCTTTTGCAGATACCTCATTAACAACCTTTAAGACTTAATCAATCTTGTTATCTTGACTATTAAAAACCTAGACATTGACTCCAGCACCTTCGCCATGCTATGCCCAATATCCTTTATAATTTCCACTTCTTTGAGCACATTGTCTATCTTCTTATCGATGCTCCTCTTTATTTTGGCTTGTTCTTAGCCAAGTTTATGGAACTGTGTAGTTTGAGTTTCCATGGTGGAGCTCAAACTACTCAACTGCTCAGCATTAGTGTCTACACTACCCTTTATCTTTCCTGCCACTACGTTAGCAAGTGCAGTAGACGTGGGGATGGAAGTAACAGCTGCACCAAGCTGAGCTGCAGAATCCGATAAATCGACTAGGATCAAAGCCATCTTATTGGCACTCTCCTTCGCTAAGTGATTTCGAATAAAAAATAGGCTACCTTGAATTTTCTCAAACTCCTCGAAGTAGAGTGATTTAAAGGGCAAGCTTGAGTGTTCATTAATCTCAAGGAGCTTGGCCTTGGACTTGGATGATAAGTTTGTCAATTCTTGGGCTAAAAGCAATTTGTTAATCGCCCCATCCAACTCAGCATCAGACTTGAGAGTGGGGAATTTCTTCCTTGCCAGCTCCCTTATTTGAGCTAGGATGGATGAATCAGTCATGTCCTCTTTGACTAGCTTACTACTGGGTTCAGGTACCTCACTAGCTGTAAAATTTACCTCAGTACCATGACCACTTGCATTTCCTTGCTAAGCGAAGCTCTCAGCATTAGGAACTTCTTTAATAAGAGGGATTAGAGAGGTTGATGATGGGTTTGAAGAAATGGTAGGTTTAGGAGTTTGTATAGTTGAAGAAGAGGGAATAGGTTTAGATTTTACAAGGAAAGGAATTATTTGAGTTTGAGTATTGGGTATTTATGTTTGAGATTGTGTTTGTGTATTTGTTTTAGTATGGGAAGGAGAAGAATGCGGGGAAAAAAATCTTGGGTATTATCAGAAGTAGAAGGGATATTTATTGTGGAATTTATAGTATTTGAAGGTGGAGGATTGACAGAAGGATTAGGTTGAGGATTTATAGGAGAATATCAAATTTTAATAACTACAAGAGTAGAATCTGGGGAATTTACAAAAGAAGGAGGGGTAGGATTTAGTAGAACCTCTGGGTTAGCTGATTGATCCAAGGATAGATCAGCTTGAGGTTCATCATCCTGAGTGGAAAGTTCCTCAGTTTGAGTGAATTTGGGTATGGGGATATTGGGCTCAGGAAGATCAGGTTCTTCCTGATTAGGGGTAAGGTTCCTCCAACATCCTCATTGCTGCTCACCACTTGAATATTTTTCTTCAAATGGCAATTGGTGGTAGAGCGTTTGCATTGTGTCCCTTTAGCTTTTGATATGACTTCCTCAACATGGGCCGCAGTGCCATGAATGATTATTTCAAAGTCCCTCTTCCTTACTCCTTTTGGGATCACCCTGCTCCTTGGTTTCTTCTAAGATAACCAGTTTGCACTTTCTTTGGCGTAGGGTTTCCTTTGCCTCCACAACATCTTCCTTCTCTTCAGCCTACTACTTCACCTCAACTTCCCTCTGAGTGTGAGTCTTGGCTTTCATCTATCTCCTTTGCCTTGCTGGGGATGGGCAGGCGTATCTCCTACCCTTAGTTTTGACGGGCCATTCTTCCTAGCTTTTGAAGAAGTAGATTTTTCCTTGGGTGAGATTACAGTAGCGTTGATTTGCTCCAACTTAGCTGAAAGAGGAACATTATCACTAATGTCCTCACTGCCTCCCTCAAAATCCAGCATAAAGCCATCTTCCTCCTCCTTAGGCACATTCATTGGCAATATTAATGGTACACACTTGAGCTGTCGCTTCTCTTGTGCTTTATTGTACCTAGTATGCACTTGGTCATGATACAGTTTGGTGAAGTGCGAAAAATCTAAAGTTTTCTTCACCACCAAAACAGTATCACTAGGCCCTCCAAGGTACGAGGAAACATCTACTTTCACTGCCTTCATCAAGGTGGTTATGAGGTAACCATAATGATAGGCAGCAGTCAGCTTAGTTAGATGGTGAAGAATCAACACTACCTAGTTAAGCCTCTTACCCTCTACCATATGGTAGACCACACACCTCTTGAATTAAGTGCAGCTAGTCACAGACACCATCTTGGGTAATAGAAGCTTGACCACCATCTCATGGTAAGCTCTAGCTGTATAGCACATCCTAGAAGCAACAATCTCCCCTGATAAATTATTGGCTAGGAGTTCCCAATCTTTGGGAATGATAATGGCATCTTCAGCGCTAGTCTTTCTGAGCTGAGTGTTTTTGTAAGGCATGTTGAGGATGCCCGTGATGAATATTGAGCAAATCAAATAGGAGTTCCATCAGTTTCAACCAATAGGATATCATTGAAGCCATAGATGGTGTAGAGGTTTGAGTAGAAATCATGAATGAGACTTGCGATGGCTGGTCCCTCCAACTGCAGAAATTGGCTCAAGTTTTACTACTTGATGATTCTGTGCATGATGCGATTTCTGAGAAGGCTCTCATAGTCAACACCATACACTGGGCCAAAATCCAAATTAGATGCCCAATCCACCTTAGTGAACAGAGTTCCTTTAGGGAAGTTGATTTTCTCCATCTTTCCTTCAGCATTCACAATAAGACTTCTTTTGGAGGTGGATTAAAGTCTGAAGGTGGTTTTGGTTATCGCCATTTGAGAGAGAAAAAGGATTTTTGAGAGAAAAAGGGATTAGGGTTCTTTGCTCTGAAAATCGATTAGAATTCAAGCATGTAAGTAACCTCTCTCTTCAACTCCTTCAGCTTTTATAGACCTGTTCAACTCTCAGAGATATGTGGTACTTCCTCGGCTCATGATGAAGATTAACGCTAAGATTAACACTTGATTATTCGCCTTAGTAAAATGGTGAGTTTTGCAGGAAATGGCTCCAATTCAAAAGCATGTCTTTTGAAATAGTGGGCTTTTGATTTTAACAGCGAAATTGAATCTTACATTGTTACTTTAAAATTTATAGGGAGTTAAACACATGTTCTTTCTTTTGTATAAATAAGGCTTGCTTTTCAACACTTAGCCAAATTTTTTACTTCTTCTTCTTCACAAGGGATTCACCATACCAATGATTGCAAGGTTGTGACTTTACTAATTTAGAGGGCTTATATTCGGTGATGAAGCCAAAAACCTTCATCCCCACTTTTCCACCGATAAGATAAAAGTTCAAAATACGAACAGGTGTTGTCAATACCGCTTATCTAAATAGAAAAATGGTGACCACTGCATGTATACAGCTTCGATGTAGTTTTAAAAGATATCGATCCCACAGGGAAGGGATTCGGTCCTAAAGACCAACTAGAGTTACGGAACAAACTAAATAAGATAATTTTGATTGGATGGTTTAGATGATAGACATATGAATATATAGATGTATGGACAGACTAGAGAAGATGTAAAATATATAGATATTCCCTAAGAACAAGTTTAACAGAGAAAAACATGCAAAATCATCAAGAATATTTCGTACACTAAATTACTTCAACAAATACGATCCTAGAAGCCCTAATATTCAATAATTCACCGCAGAGCAACAGATGAGATGACTTTTCTAAATCTAAGGTAAACGAATTATGATACTTATAGGAACCTGGATAACAATATTACTATGCTTAGTACGGGTCGCTCTCACATAGCCATATTTAGCAAGTTACCACTCCAAAAATGTTGACTCACTAAATAGCATTATAATCACAGATCCTGTGATTATATACAATCTTGTTAACCCCGAAATCACACTTAAAGTTAACTTGAAAGCATATAACTTGATTAATATAAATAACGCAAGACGAAATACTCATTGTGACAAATAGACATATCATAAACATCAAAATAGAAAGTATAAGCAGAAAACAAAGTAAAGTTGTAAGGTATGCAAGTGAAAGCTAAAGTTGATCAAACCATATGCACTCTTTTAATGGGAGTCATCAATTCTCGCAATTCCTGCGTCTACTTTGAATTCGTTCTCGACTCGTACAGAACCTCCACTAGGATGCTATTCTTTGTGAATTTTGAATAAAAGAATGTTGAAGAACGAAAACTTTTATTGATAAGTGCTTTGCAATTACACTCATACAAAAAACGCTCGAATTTGTGTAGAAATATATTGATCGAAATAAGAATCGAATCACTTATACATTTTTCTCGCTAAGAATTTGAATGTAGCGAAATCTATACTATTTTCACTCTCTATCTATGCATACACATTTTCTTCATCTACCATGCCATGCACCACATAAAAATGGTTGAGTTTTGAACCCTATTTATAGAGTGTGAAGGGTTGCGTCTATCTAAACGAAGAGTCATGTCCATTGGCGAAGAGTTGCATCACTTCATTGTGATTGGATGCAAAGTCTTATCCTTATCTACAATGGAAAGGCACCTTTTTATGATTGGTTGACTTCCAAAAGGTGTCTTTTCGTCTTATAGTTGATGGCGATTGATCTTTGTTATCTGGCGGTTGGTAGTTGATAAGAGATAACAAATAACCATCATAAGTTGCGACCATGACTCCCATTTCACGATTGTGAACATTGGTTGGCAGTTTTCTGTTTATGAAGAGTGACAAGTCACGACCACGAATAGGTGTCACGACCGTGAAATGTTGTTTCTTCATGATTCTTCTTTGCAACTTTGTTGATCTTTGACAACTTCAATCCTAAGCTAAATCATTGTGTTTCACGCATCTTTTTACACCTTTTTCACTCTTTTTACATATAATTCCACTTTTGATCATTTCATTCCCAAGATTCACATAGTTTCTGCATTTGCATCAAAAAGAACTACATACCACGTGAAATCTTTTATATGAAGTATATAATGAAACAAAATTATATCTTTTTATATATAGAAATATCATGATAATAAGTGTAATTATACACTTATCACACCCCCACACTTAACTTTTACCTTGTCCTCAAGGTAAACACAATTGAAGTGTATATAATAGTAATTCAAGTTCGCACCTCATTTGGCAAAAAGACTATCGTAGTGAGTACCACATTCCCACGTTGCATAAATTTCAAGTAAAAGTTCAAAATTTCCCACAAATTATTAATGTGCAATTTATATAGTTCAGTTGCAAACCTTTGCTCTTAATGGAGGGTCAACCGAATCGCATCTTCATATAAGTGTTATATACTTACTCGAATATTTCATTCTCTTAAGTATAGTATAAATTATAAAGGACAAAGGGAGATCACTTTGAAAAGATTGATCTCAAGGCATTTTTAGGTAACCTAGGATGCTAAAACACTCTTAGTGGTCGTATTTTATGCTCCATACCACTCTCCCCTTTTTTAGTGGTTGCATTTTATGCTCATACCACTTTCTCTTATTTTTTTCTTTTAAGCATATGTTTTTTAAGTACAGATTTGTAATTTGCACCCATTTTTCATGCCATGCTACTTTTTCTCTTTTTTTCACTCATTGAATCTTTGCAGTTTCTGCTCCGTACCATTCCTCACCTTTTGCATAACTCATTGGTTATCCTCTCTTGCTTTTGATTTTTTTCTCTCTTAATACCCTCAACCTTTAATGATCACTTTCAAAGTATT
>CATIWQ010739328.1:0-26135 GCA_949673415.1 Euphorbia schlechtendalii | reverse complement strand
AATATATGAGTATGCATATAGCGCTTATATGAAGATGCGATTCGGTTGACTCTCCATTAAGAATAAAGGTATGCAACTGAGCTATATAAATTGCACATTACTAATTTGTGGGAAATTTCGAACTTCTTCTTGAAATCTTTTGCAACATGGAATGTGGTACTCATTGCAATAGTCTTTCGCCAAATAAGGTACGAACTTGTTTACCAAATTTATACACTTCTGTTGAATTTACCTTGAGGACAAGGAAAAAGTTAAGTGTAGGGGTATGATAAGTGTATAATTACACTTATTATCACATTAATTTTATACAATAAACACTATAGTTTTGGTCATTTTTATACTTCATATAAAAGATTTCACGTGGTATGTAGTTGTTTTTTCTGCAAATGCAGATACTAGGTAAATCTTGGCAGTAAAATGAGCTTAAGTGGAATTCTATGAAAAAAGAGTGAAAAGGGTGCAAAAAGATGCGTGGAACTTAAAGATTTGGCTTAGGATCAAAGCTGTCGAAGATCGGTGAAGTTACAAGAAGAATTCTGAGCAAAACTCAATTCACGGTCGTGACAATCATTCGCGGTCGTGACTTGTTTACTTCAGAAACAAAAGATTGCCAATCAAACATTCACGGTCGTGACATGTGTATCGCGGTCACAACATGGACAGTTTTCTGGTATTATCTTAACTAATAACCGCTAGATAAGCATGATCAACCGCTATCCACTAACAACGAACAGACACCTGTTAGGAGTCTACCAATCATGAAAAGGTGCTTATCCATTGTGGATTATATCAAAGCTTCTCAACCAATCACAATGAAGAGATGCAATCTTAAACCAATAGACACAATCCTTCGTTTGGATAAACGCAACCCTTCAAACTCTATAAATAGGGTTCCAATCCTCTTCAATTTCGTGCAGCACCACCAGAGAGAAAAATATTAGAGTGCAATTATAGAGAGATATAGTGTGTATAAGATAGAGAGTTCGCTACGCTCTTAAGTGTTAGCAAGAAAATGTTTAAGTGATTCGAATCCTTATTTCGATCACTAGATTTCTATATATTCTTGAGCGATTATTGTATAAGTGTACTTGCAAATCACTTATCAATAAAAGTTTTCGTTCTTCAATATTCATTTGTTTGATATTCACAAAGAATAGCATCCTTACGGAGGTTCTGTACGGGCTGAGACCGAATTCAAAGCAAACATAGGAATTGCGGGAATTGGTGACTCCCATTAAAGAGTGGATATGGTTTGATCAACTTTAGTTTTCACTTGCATACCTTACAACTTTGCTTTACTTTCTACTTATACTTTCTATTTTGAAGTTTATGATATGTCTATGTGTCATAATGTGTATTTCCTGCTAAGTCTTTTATGTTAATCAAGTTATATGCGTTGGCGTTAATTGTAAGAGTAGATTTGGGGTTAACAATATCGTGTATAATCACTGGATCTGTGATATAATGCTATTTAGTGAGCCAACATTTTTGGAATGGTAAATTGCTAAATATGGCTATGTGAGAGCGACCCGTACTAAGCATAGTATTGATGTTGTCCAGGTTTATATAATAGTCTTATGTTGTTTGCACTAGGATTAGAAAAGTTATTTCATGTATTGCTCTATGGTGAATCATTGAACATCTGAGTGTGTTGAACCGAGTTTGTTAGATTAGTCTAGTGCATCGTAACATCTTTGTTGAACTTGCATGTTTTCTCTACTATGCTTGTTCGTAGTGAAAATCTATGAATTTAGAGTCTCTTATCTATTACATCTATATTTACTCAACTTTTCATTCTGATCTTCCCTTTTCAAAAATCTCAAAACTATTTCTATTTTCTTTTATTTTGTCTTTCCTTGTTGATCTTTAGAGCTAGTCCTTCCCTGTGGGATCGATATCTTTTAAAACTACATTGCAACTGTATACTTGCATTTATCATCATTTTTCTATGTGATAAGGGGTATTGACAACACCTACATTTTTCGTGAACAAGTTTTTGGCAGTATTATTGAGGATAAGTCTTACTAAACGAGTATAGCCAAGTCTCACGAACATCTTTTTGGAACCATAAAGATATTAAACTTATCAGTGGAAAAGTGGTAAACATGGCCTTTCATGCAAGGGTAGCTCATCTCCTCCAGAACCACCTTGAGGATGTGATATTCTGATACTCTGACCTTAACCAAAGGTTGATCTCCGATTCGAACAGAAATCTGAACTTGAACCCAAACCCAAATCTGAACCCGAGTCTTGGATGGAATTAGTTTGTGCAATACCCTTCGATAGAAAGTTCTCTTGGCAATCCACGATGGGGAGATCCGAACGAGGCGGGGAGTCGACCTCTTCCAAGCCTTAACTGTAGCAAACACAATCGAACAACTTCGTCAGATATGAAATGCATGTTTGACATACTTAATGTTCATGTGCGAAATGCATATGACATGGTTGCATCATAAAGGGTTAATATTTCGTGATGCGATAAAATTCATGTTTATCGATCCATTTGAAGCAAACAGGGTTAGTCATTAGTAATAAAGACATAACTTAAATGATAACAAGGCTTGTAGTGAGGGCTTGAGGTTAAGGTGATGTCGAGGGTTGTGTTTGTGAATCCATTAGAAACAAACAGGTCAATTACTGTAATACCTTTTTGGTAGTAGGCTTGTGGTTGAGGTGTAACTCATGTTTTGCCAATCCATTTAGAATAAAACAAGTTGACTTCCGCAATACCCTTGTGGTAATAGTCTCGGTTTTAAAGTGTTTCTTATGTTTGTCAATCCATTTAAATAAACAGGTTGATAACTGTAATAACTGTGTGGTAGTAGGCTTGTAGTTGAGGTGTGACTCGTCTTTTACCAATCCATTTGGAACAAAATAGGTTGACTTTCATAATACCCGTGTGGCAAAAGGCTGAGGTTATGATTTGTGTTTGGCAATCTGCTTGGAACAAACAAGTTGATTGCCATAATACCCGTGGGATAAAAGGCTGAGGTTGTGACTTGTGTTTGCTAATCCGCTTGGAAGTAACAGGTTGATCGCTGTAATACAAGAGTGGTAGTAGGCTTGGCTTTTTGAGAATTCGCAACTTTGGCTCTTTCTCATGTTGTGAGGAGGCTTCGTTTGGGTTTTTGCACAATTGTGCAAGCTCGAGTAAATAGTGCATTGTACACTTAGGTGTAAAAATTGATTACTTTGTATGACCCTTAGTGTAGTGGGTTTGTTGCCTTAAACAGGATGAGGCTCGGGTGCTAAGCGGGCACGCTCTACTTTGGGAATTTATGATCCTAATCATAGGTGACGTTGTCTTAGGATAAAACCTAGGTGTGCGATATCAATGTGACCTTGGGTTTATGGTGGCATGATGACCATATCACAATAGAGTGTGTGCATAATCGTGTCTGCACAAAAGATTGTGGTTAGCATGATGCTACATACTATGCATGATAAAAAGAATATGGTAAACACATAGCACATAGCATGTGATGTACTTCCTCCGACCTTATATCCCCTTGCGCAAGGGTTAAGCTTCTAAATCTAAGTTTGGGTCATCTTATTACCATAAGGTATTAAGGAGCACACCTACAAGAAGATATGCAATTTATTTTGGTAGACCTAGTATCTACGGTTTCCTTACATGAGTTCGGTCATGGGTTGTTGATGTAGAAGGTTCTTATTTCACTACGATACACTCCAAGCCTCTCCCCAAATAGATGCGAACGAGGGAGGTGCATGCGATATGGCAACAAGTGATCCACCTTATTAAGTATCTTTGGTCACCAATGGGGTCGTAAATGATACTTTCGCAAGCTTCTCGATAAAATAGGGCATCCTCATCTTAAAGGCTAAGCCAATGTAGATGATTTCGTTCGAAATACCGTAATCGTGGATTTAACTCATTTAACAACTTTTCAATACTCATCCAAAATCTTTTAAACTTTTATGTTTATAAAAGATATCCCCAAAGAAGTCGCCACTGTGAGCGAATGACGTTCAACCCATGTGGTCACCACGAGGCGCCGATCCCATGAGATGGGGTGTGGGGATTTTCTTGATTGGAAAAAAGTGTGTTTTTAGTTTAAAGAAAGAAACTTATTCGTGTAACAAGTTTAATGGACTCAATATCAAAATCTCTAGCCTATGGTACTCAATGTCGCCACCAGGATTAGCTCTTCTAGGAAAATTTGGTACTGCTTAGATCCATTAAGCCTAAGCGATATCATAGTTCAGAGATTTAGGCCTGGGATGAGTTACTTACTTTGTCGTTCTTTGAGTTAACATTATTCCCATTCGGAAACCACACTCATGATATTTCAATTCAATCTAAATGTTTTCGGCTTATGTTTTTTGTTATTTAGCCTGTATGTAGAAAGTGATAAATAAAGTGCGAGAAAGTAAACACATAGGAAAGTAAATGCGCCTAATTTCAATATCGTTACTAACTTCCCTATGAAGAGTGATATCAATATGGATGGCCCGAAGTGCTTCCTTTGCTACTCCAAACCTTAATCAACATATTAATACATTAATAAATCATATATAACTCTTAAATAGTTACAATTTAGAACCTTGGTAACCCCAATGATGCATTATCAAACTCAGAAGGGTTATAGTGGGTCATTTTGGGCCTAAATGATTCGAAACAGCGCAAAAAGAAGCGAAAATGGATTCTGCCTAAGGCCATGTTGTTAACAACATGAGGCCATACTGTTAATGACATGTCAATGTCATTAAAGAAATGAGGTCATGTCATTAACGACATCGAAATTCCAAACCTGCTAGAAAACACACGGAAACAGCAAAACGAAAATTCGAAACTTCAAACGATCATAACTTTTGCTATACTTAATTGATTTAGATGATCTTTATCATTCCAGAAATCTCAAGATGTATAGAATATGTTTATATAAAGAAAATACTAAAAAAGATTTGAAATCATACTAAAATTATGAGAAAACAATTTGGTTCGCAAAAATGAAAATAATAAGAAAGAAAATGAAACTTCAAAAGGGAAAGCATATAAATGTAAGCACAAACTCTTGGAACTCAAAGGCTTACCCTGTATTAATGAATCCACTTTCTTTAAGGTCCATGAAGTCT
This sequence comes from Euphorbia schlechtendalii, assembly GCA_949673415.1. NCBI lineage: Eukaryota > Viridiplantae > Streptophyta > Magnoliopsida > Malpighiales > Euphorbiaceae > Euphorbia > Euphorbia schlechtendalii. The sequence goes on along the minus strand of CATIWQ010739328.1, from coordinate 21,038 downwards.
TCCAAGAATCTCTCCTTGTTTCGTTTTTGTTGGATTTGGTTGTTGGTTGGTGATTTATCGAAAATCTTTGGAAGGGATCTATTCCTTGCAAAAGTAGATGTTTTAGAAGGTTTTGTAACCTTCAAATGAGTGATAAAGATGTAGTAGACTCTCCTTTCAAGACCAAACCTCAAGAATTGCCTAAGTGATCTTTAAATGTCAAGTTTGCTTAAATTATCTCTAAACCTCAAGCTTTTCTTAAAAGATGAACTAGACCTCAAATTTGCTTAAGATATGAACAAGTGAACCCTTGTGACCCAAGTTCATGCCCTTTCCATGAACTTAATCTAACTAACCTGAAATCCCAAGTGTTGGTGATCAAAATTTGGTGTTTTGCTCAAGAACACTCAAGAACACAAGAAGAAATGCTCCCTAATGCTCTCTAGATCTTTTTCTCTCTTTCTTACCAATCTTTTTGATAGAAATTCAGTCCCCCCATTCTAAAATTCCAGCTCTATCTTTATGGAGCTCTCTTTAATCCAAATTCAACTTCTTTTTAGCCTTAGGCCATGCATTTAGCCGTAGAGTCCATGCTTTTAACCTTAGAGGACATGCTTTTAGCCTTTGCTTTTTAGCTTTAATCATGTGATCCCATGTGAAGGAGTGTGTGAGAGATCTTAGGTAAGATAGATATGATTGTGTTTCACTCAAACTGTCTGAGCATTTGGGGGTGTGTGCTTTTAGACTGAAAATTGCAGAAAGTGCAATTCTGGTTCTACTGCAACTGCGATGTCAATAACGACATGAGGCCATGTCGTTAATTACACGGGGCCATTTCATTAATGACATGGTCGTATTGTCAATGACATGGCACTTTAGGCTGGGCTTTTTTATTTGAATTGGGTTTTAAGAAAGGGGAATGCCCAAAGAAATAAAGCAGATTTTCTCTAGACGAATTCAAGACCCTGTAAATAGCTTCATCATCGAACTCACGAGTCAAGAGTGAAATCCCATGCACACACTTGGGCTCCCCAACCTTGGTTACTCCGGCCTCAAAGGGATGGATGATCCCTTCTACAACTATGTGTTACGCCCATGGCTCCTCGATAGCCTGTAGGAGCGGGGGAGGAGGGGTAGCAATGGGAGTCCCTCGTTGGCTAAAGGCACCAGAGTCCGAGCTCTGGCCAGGCACCTTTTACGCCTTCCTCAACTCGTCCATCGAAAGCAATTGGGGATGAAATTTAGAGCGAACCATACCTACATAACAAATGGGTAAAGATTAGCGTGCAAATTCATACCATCCTAAGGAGTCAGACTTGTATACTATAAAAAATCTCCATGTCAATGATAGAAGGGCTCGGTGCACAACCACAGGAGATAGGCAGCCACATTCAAGTGGATTTTTGGCCGAATAGCCCGAACATCCTCCACTTCCCCCATTCGCTTAGGAGATAGCTTATTGGCCTCCCTCCATATGAGGGGATCGCTTGGTCATGGGTTCCACTTAGTATGAAAGTGGAACCTCCCTTCGATATACAAACCCTCTTCTCTTGCGAGATTTTGTTGAGGATTAGGGTGGATCCAAAACCACTGCCCCTTGAAGTCCTTGACACTTTCCTTCTTCTTAACAGGGATAGGAGAAGAGTTAGAAATGTTCTACCAATAGACTAACCCTTCAACGTGGCGCGTGTGTGGCTTGAAAAACTAATAGAAAATGACCCCCCACAATAGAAACCCTTGGTCAACGCAGATCCTCGTTAAGGCACAAGGAGTCATCATGGAGTTGGGGTGAAGTTACCCAGGGAAAAGGGAGAACTCACTCAATACATCCACCTCTCCTAAGTCCAAAAGAAGAAGGAAGCCCCATCCCACAGATTGGACAAAGATGGGTATGTCACCTGCTCGAGGAGGATAATACATTTGGTTTTCGGGAGCAGGGATGATCACCTTCACACCGGGTAGCGAAGCCATCACGGTAGCCATTGCAGCCACCTCCTTCGCCGTTATGGTGGAGGGCCACAAACAATCTGCCTCTTCATAAACAGAGAGAGTTTCAGGCACCTCCCTCTCCGGGAAGAGGGAGGAAATCGGAAAGCTAGGCCTGGAGGACTCATGAGTAGAAGAGGAAGGAGTTCCCAGTAATTGGCGGTGAGATGTAATAGCCTTAGCATCGAATGGGGAGTAGCGAGCCAATTGTAAATTTAAGCGGCGATGTGTTATTGGAATTAGGGAATTTGAATCGGAACACTCTAAATCCGAATAAGCAATTATGCACTTCATAACTTAAAAGTAACTAAAGAAAGGAGAAGGATAAGTGTACTCACCAGAAAATCGAAGAAAAATTGGAGAGAAGAAGAAGAAGCTCGTTAAGAAACACCGCAAAAGCTAGAGAGAAGAAGTAGAAGCCGCCGAAAATCGCCAAAAGCAAAGAGAAGTTTTGTAAAGTAGCCAAATGATGTGATTGGAGCCCCTTATATAGGGCTGAAACGCCATAAATGCTAAAGGCAAAAAGTCACGCCTTTTCAACTATCAATTCAAAATCTGAATCGATCGCCACTCGTGGGTGAGCCCCGCAACCCTCGGTTCTAAAGAGCCTCCCACTGAGGGGGGGAATCTTGATAATAGCCAACAAGTATCTGGTGAAACACCGCTCTTGGTAGGAACTAAGTGTCAAACCACCCATCGCTAAGGCCTTGAGGGGTCGTTATCAATAGCCCATTCTAGGAGGACTCAAATGGACCATCGGTCATGTCAAAGTGACGTAAGCCCCCGTCAGCAATCCCCAAAGATTGTTGGTGGCTTTACTTGGAATAGAAAGGGCCACGTATGCTCACTTTCCCCCAAGGCCCAGCCATGCCAAACTTGAGAGCAGCGCTCCCACCCTAGGGCGTACGACTACTCCCTTAGTGGTTGCGTGTCCCAAATGGCAGTGACAAACTATCCAAGGGACAGAATTAGTGGGACCCGCTCTACCACGTAAGCATTTAAAAACCCTATATAAACCCTTTACTCGTTCATTATCCAAGTTATTGTGTTCAATACATTCTCTTTGTTTCTAATTTCTCCCTCATCCCTATTTATTAACTTTATCGTCGGAGTGCTAACGCCGGAACTCCGGCTAAGGCTTGTTTTATAGAAGGAAACCTCCCCCCCCAACCGGAATCTCACCGTAGAGTGTATTTTGGACCTCAGTTACAATTTGCTTAACTTGTTTTGGACTGAGGTTGTATGTAATGTTTTAAAAGTCGCTAAGTGTTTTCTGGTGGCTGAAACCTTGATCCAAGCTAGGCAGAGACTAGCACGGCCTAATAAAAATTATTTTTTAATATATTTGAATTATGTATTTAATTAAAATATGGATTATAATATAAAAATAAATTATACGATTAGGATAAAAAGAACCAAAAAAGTTAGCTTTTAGTTCATTTTTATCTAATAAATTTTTTTATTAATAATATTAATTTTTATAAGTCTTCCTTAGTAAACATGGGCATGGGCCGAGTTTGATATGAACTTATCAGGATTAGTTAAAACCTAGTAACTCAAACTTAGCCCTAGTTATAAAAAAATTAAAAATCGGGTTTGGACCAGGCTAGGCGACTAGGCTAGGCTTATATAAAGGGCTATATATTTTTTTATAACTTTTGGGTAAATCTTTAATTTTGTAAAACTAAAAAAGAAGTATCTTTTTTTCTTTTACATGAAAAGGTGAAACATTTTTAAATTTTACCTTTTTCATGCTGACTTGTTAACCCTTGTAACTACATTCTCTCTCTTATTTAATTTAAATTTTGCAACTTCAAACATCTATATCTCATTAACCATTGATGTTTTCGAAACGACGCTTTGAAATATTTTATTCGTTTTAATTTTATCTTTATTTTGAATTCACTTTGATTTTTTCGAAAAAAAAAATATTTCGCAATCTTATACAGTGTATAATTATGGCCTAATGCTCTTTTTACTATCTTTTCATGAAGGAGTTACACATAGTATAAAGTTGTATGATGTATTTATATAATCTTTTTTCTCCTTTATGTCATAACAATAGTCATTTTCCCATGCAAATCATGGTAGGAAGACCTAAAATCTGATATGAAAGTTCTTATACATGGTATAATAGTGTTTGTGTTTACAACAAAACTCACTTTCTAGTAAAAAAAAATTTATTGTAGTCGTATACATAGTATAATAGTTGTATAAAACCCGCTTTTACTACTTTTTTCATGAAGACTTTATTCATGATATAAGAGTGGTATAATATATTTTATACAGTCTTTTTAAAATACATTATACCATTCTTATAAACTGTATAACGCCATCATGAAAATTTTTTTTTATTATACAACTATTAAATTATGTATAAGATTGCGATTAACTTTTTATTTTTTAAAAAAAATTCAAAGTGTATGTTATTTTAGTAAAAAAATATAATAAAATGGTAGTTGTAAAAGAAATAAAATCTAAATTTATTGGATATATAGTTTATTACCTATATATAAATTATCATATTTTTTTAGGCTTAAAATTTATTGTTTCTTTACTGTTTTCATTAAAGCAGTTATTTTATGTACACCAAGCCAAATGTAAGGAATAAAATGCATTTTCCTAGTTGTTAACCATATAAAATTGATCGCATAGTCCTTGTGGAGACGATCCTGCTTACTGTTGTTAAAAAATCTATTTGTATCGGTGTAAAAGGGTTTATTATTATTTTTTACAGATTCGTCGCCTATCAACGGTCATAGACAAGCCTTGCAGGCCAAGGGGCCAGTGCCCAGGTCTAATCCATAGTAAATTAGTTTTCTTATTTTTCACTAATTTAGAATACATTATTTCTCGGTTTGAAACTCAAAGACTTTTAATATTATAATGTACAATAATTTAACTTATTTAGCTAATTTTTCTCTGTTAAAGATGTTCAACTATAGTAATCATAAATAGTATCTTGATAAGATGTGTGTAGGCATGTTCTAGGTGAAAAAATCAGCCTACACGGTACTTGAGTAACAATAAATTGATTAAGCATCTGATAGCGTCTTAGGAGCATAAAGTAGGGTTGCAGCTAATTAATAAGATGGCTCACAAAACTAGGCGAAGGTTTAATGCATCATTTACCCACCGAACTTGTCTTGAAAAACATTATGTCACTGTAAACTTTCAAAGTTGCACATACACACCCAAAGTTGTTTAAAGTGCACCAGTTTTGTTCTCTTCAATGCTACATATCAATTTTTGTTAGGTTTGACTTTGCAACGATGTCATCTATCCTAATTTTTCTCTCTTCAACAGTAGCTGACATTTGACCTTGAGGTTGGGGGGAAATCTAGTACATATTTTTTGCAAGTTCATGATTTGAATCCAGGGTGACATCATGTTTTTAAGAACAAGTTCATAGGGTAAACAATTCAGTAGTGGTTGTATGTCATTGGTTTGGACAACTAATCTAGACTCAGAAACTACATAGGCCATTTAAAAGGGGATGATCCTTCCAACCCAGTTTTCTCCATATACATTACCTAGTACGAACTCATGTTGTTGCTTAAGGAGCTAGTTGAGTTACTCATTCAACTCAATCAACTAGTATTTGATATTACAAAAGGATATTCTTCTCATAATAATATTTTCGTCAAATATAATTGGCATGTAGAGTAAAGTGTTTTAAAAATCGATCATAAGCAGGATTTTTAAGAACACCGCCGCGATTTTGTAAAATCCGGCGGTGTTAGGCGGAGGATCGATTTTTCAACACCTAGGCGGTTCTAGACAGCCTAGGCGCCGATTTTGTAATTTAAAAAAAATTAATATTTTAAAAAAAAATATCGTAAAAAAGTAGTGCTTTAAAAATCGGGGCCTAGGCAGGGATTTTTAGAAACACTGCTGAGCGATTTTTTATTATTTTATGTTTTTTATGTTATTATATATTAAACTAAGTTGTTAATGTTATGATTTTATTGTACTAGACTATTTGTATTTATATTATAATAATTATTACGTATTATTAAATATAAAAATAATAAAAAAATTGAATCTGCCTGGGCTCCGCCTAGTCCTCGCCTGCGCCTAGCGCCTAGCGCTTTTTAAAACACCATGGATCATGGAGATTCTAGATATCGTATTTAAAACCTCACACCTTCACATATTCAATATCATCGAAAATTTTGCTCTCTAATTTGTTAACCCAAACTTGGCTAAGTTTGTAAATTCAAACTTGGAATCATTTGGTTTCTATTTTGCTATGATACTACCGAGAGTTTTTATTGTTAGTTTGCTATGATATATCATAAAAAGACTTTTTGAGACTTGAATAAAAAAGTGTACATATATAAGTAGTAACGCAGAATAAAATCAAACATTAGCAATACTTTTATGTAATTCTTTTTTGTCTCATTTACTTTTTATATGGTTTGTATAGTAGAGTCTCGGGTGGAAATGTATTAACTTCATAGCAATAATAATGATAACATATTAAAATGTCTGCCATTTGTTATAAAGACTAATTTTAAGATTTTGTAATCACATGATTTCATGATAACAAATCTGATTAATACATCATTTAGTGGTAGCTAATTGAGGTTGACTTTTGCCCCAAATTACTTCATTCTTAATATAGTGGAACATGTGGCACACAACTATACTTTGCTGAATTAAAATAACCAGTAATTATTTCAAACTAAAATAATATTGGGTGAGTTTGAATATGGCCACTTATTTGATTAAATGTTCAACCATCTATTATTGCTCAGCCTCAGGCCATATTTATGCTTAGCTGCCTTTTTATAATTGGCAAACACAAGTAATTAATTTTAGTGTTATTGGTTCTTTTTAAACGGACAGTAATTATTTAGCTGTCCTAAAACATAAAAGAAACAAGTAATTAACTACTTTTATTCAATGTTACTAAGACCAGAGCGGTAGGTTCACCCGTGGTTGTCAAACTCGTTAAGGATCATTGAATCGGTGAAGATAAAGAGTTAATGATTGATGAATCAACCGGGGTCGAAATGAGGTTCAACCGGTGTGGAATAAAATGTTAAAGAAACATTAGATGTAATAGTTTACAAGATTAAAAATGATATACTAAAAACAATTTATTGTCTAATACACAAAATGAGATTAAAACTAGTTTAAGAACAAGTATACTCCACATTTACTGTATACATATAATTTTCGTTATTCATTAATCAGCACACTAATTGTATTCAAAAATTGATAAAGTTAATATATCATAGAATAAGAAAGTAAAAAAATAAAACAAATAATTAATAGTCTGAGTATATAATAGTTATTATAACATCTTGTGTATAAAAAAATAAAACAAATAATTAATAATCTGAATAAATAATAATTATTATAATATCTTATAGTTTAAATTAAATTATCACTTATTATTGAATTACAAAAAAAAATAATTTTTTTAATTAATAAATATTCTCGTGCTATTATCTTGTATCATATTTTTTAATTAATCAATACTATAATATAATTAAAAATATTATTATACATTAGTTTCATTAATAATATTATTATTTTAATATTACTTGTAATTAGTACAACTATATTTATGATTAATGTTTACACCATTGTTCAATAATAATTTTCTATATTTTTATTTTTATTGTTATTGATTATTATTATTATTAGTATCAGTATTAACTTTTATTAAAAGTATCAATTAGAATAGTCATTATTAAAATTAGAAATCAATGGATCTGACCTAAATTTAATTGATTTTAACTGAAATGAACTTAATGGACCAGAACTAAACTTAATTGAATTTAACTTAACGGGTTAATTTCATATATAGTACATCGACTATCATTATTTTCTCAGTTTCATACATGAACTTTAATTTTGCACATCATCATACATAAAGTTGTATGTTACCTTCTATCATAGTACATGTGACTTGATATTACATGTTACTCATGACATGTGAGCATTTATACTACATTCAACATAAAAAACTAGACCCCACTACATTAAGTTACTTGAATTCACTTATGAAAAGAAAGTACTCCCTCCGTCTACTAAATTTCGTTTTAGAGGGATTTTGATGTCTCTTTTTTTATTGTTATTTTGTATTTCCAATATGTTTTTTCTCTAAGTTATCCATTTCTACCCCTATTAATTTGTTCAACTTTCAAGATAAACATATTTTGGTCTCCAATAACAAGATGAGAAGACTATATGAATCAATATTTAAACATATTAATGTAGTCTTGAAAATAGAGTAGGACAATTATAAAGGGGTAAGTTAATAACTCACCTCATTCGGTGTATTGTTATCTTAAAAACTATGAATTAGTTAAAACGACAATATTTAGTATACAGAGGGAGTACATGTCATTGTTTTAGCAAAAAGATAAGTTAATTAACTTTGAAACTATGTACCAAGTATAATACGGTAAATTTGTTACAATTACAATTTTATCTAATAATTAACTAATTAGCCAAATGCAAATATATATTATAAAGTAATGCTATATTATTATAAATTTTTTAGAGAAAATAATGAATTCTGCTTAATTAGTTTCAATAAATTTATTAAACTCGAACTAGAATTGAACTCATTATTATTAATTAATATAAATTTATAATTTTATTAATTAAAAAGAATTAATAGTTAAATATAATAATAGTTATAATAATGATAATTAATATTATTACAATAATAGTTATTATAAACAGATGTGATTATTTATAAGGATACTTAAAAAATTAAGATTAATAATATATATAAAGAATTTCACAACAATAGCTAACAGTGATAGTAGTTAACTGAATTATAATTTTTAGTTTTTATTAAACAATAATAATTACTATTCTTACTAATCAATTTGACTATTTAAATGTACTATTATATTAAATTGGTCAAATAATTTACAGGTTGAATATTTTTTCAGTATTCATAAAAACTATAATATAATCCACATTTTATTATTATTATAAAAATTAAGAATAATAAAATAATTATTTTTTATTAAATTAACTTTGATTTGAATTGAATTTTTTAGCTTAAACTGAACTTAATGAACTTAAAATAAATTCATCGATCTTGAAATATATTTTAAAAGAATATTGTATAGTTCATGTTTCTTTATAAAACTCAATTTCTACGATGTTTTTAATATTAATAAAATTTCTCAAATTTAAATTATTGAAAGAATTGATATGAATTTGATAGAGAACTCTCTGAATACTGAAAAATCCATTAAAAAAAGTAGATATTTAATTAATTAAAAATCAATTAAAATCCAATAAACAAATACCACGTCCATTAAATAAATATATTTAAATATTTAATTTATATTTACTTACCAAGAAATTAAAAGAAGGAATTTTTGTCCTATAAGGTTAAATTCATATTCAATGTAGTGGGATCCTTGCATATTAGTAATATGATGACATATAACTAGTAACTTGCAATATCAAGTCATATATATTATAATAGGAGGTTACCTACAAGTTTATGTATGATAGTGTAAAAAATTAAAGATCATTCATGAGATTGAGAAAACAATGACAATTAATGTACCATGGATGAAATTAACCTTAACTTAACTAAACTGAATCAAATTTAAGGTGACAAGAACATGGCCATAATCATATATGTCAACATTAATAGGATTTGATTTAAACAATCATCAATAAAGTTTATTCATTAATAAAAATATAAAGTATATTGACCAATTAACTTGTTCCGGGTCGTTGGGTCACCGATCCAACCGACCAAGTCAACGAGGAACTAACAGGTTATCACATAGTGAAATATTTTTCGGTCCGCTTTTATCATTGGGTCTGGGTTTTACCGGCTGAGCCAGAACAGAGAAAACCCGGCCAAAACCACATTCTTTGAATTTTATGGAAATTAGTTTATTAATTCATTGTTATTTTTTTATTATTAATATTAAACTAAAATTAATATAAATTATTACATATTTTACACATTTCAATTTAGTAGAAAATCAATAGCTTTTCTTATATTGTTAAAATTGAATAATTATAATTAGCATAAATCAAAATCTCTTATTACAGTTTTATTTCTTTCCAAAAAAACAAAAAAACCATGACTGTAAATATATTATAATATCTTCTTGCTGAAATAATAAGTCCATAAATGATAAGATTGTTTAAAATTAGGCAAAATAGGATAACCCTAGCTGCCATGTCCCCCACCCCCATCTCCACCCATCCCAACCACTAGGACCTCACCGGTTTCTCTTCCGGCAACCTTGCCCCAACCCTGATTTCCCATCATCACCCTCCTCAACCCAATACGTTTGCCCTAAGCCGAAACACATTACCATCTCAGCCCCCATCACCTAAACCGTCCTCATCGATCGGTAATACTATATACCATGCAAACTTCCCCGCCTCCCACTATAAGAATGCTATGCATATTATTTTTCTCAAATTCGGGGTTATTGGAAGTGTCTCTGTTGCTCGTAAAAGGAACGTGAGGAGCTAGAGTTTCGGGTTTCTATCATTGGAAGGATCCATTCCCATGCATGAGGTTCTTTTTTGTTTAAATGCGATCACAATCGGTCAATTTAGGTTGCGAGCTTTTAAATCACGTTTCGAGAGGCGTTCTCATCTTTCCCCAAGTAATGAATCATTCCCTCGACCTAGGGAGGCCTTGAAGCAGCCTCCTAAATGTTCATTTGCGGATTCACCTAGAGATGATCACTATTATGCTGAGGTAGTTTCACCGAATCTAAAGCTGATCAACATCGATATCTTGCGGAATATTCAAATGGCCGAATGGACTAAGCTAGCTTGCTTTGCTACGGTAAGAAATTGCAACTTGATTCCCGACTTATATGACATTATTAAAGGAAGGAACTATGCGGTGAATTTTATTGCACCGATTAGTGGAAGTTGTGTGGTAATTGGTTTTTTCTTCGAGGATGCACTAAATGGCTTTCTAGAAGGAGAATGGTTCTCCCTACAAGACCTTTTTTCTGAAGTTCAACCATATTCATTGGAATTTATCTCGTCAAAACGTCTTTGTCATGTTGATTTTTTTGGATTGCCTCCAACCATCGTAACAGAGCCTTTAATTCGTGAGGTGGCTGTTGTTTTGGGGGATGTTATATCGATCGATCACTATTTCACTTGCCTGGATCGATTGGATGTTATTTCTTGTATAATGAGTGTTCCTTTGCTAGTGAAAGATAATTAAATTATTTTATCGTTGGACAAGGTGAGAATTAAAGTAATGGCTAACATTAGACAATTGACTGCGTGCAAAATTGTTTGGATTATGATTCGAGATAGTCAACATCAGTCTCTATGCCGGAACTCGAGGAGAGATTTAATGAGGAGCTGCCGCGTGATTCCACAGTAAACCTTTTTGCGGAAATTGCTAATGCTGCTGGAATAAGCGCTGCGGCTGCCCATTCTACCATTTTAGTAGCTGCTTTTTCTGCCAAAGCTGACATAGTACAGCCAGTCCGCTCCCTTTTCGATCAGTCACCGTTGAATTTCTCAGTCTAAGCAAGGGTAGCTGCTGTCTCTGATGTTGGTTGCGGCTCACAGTCTGTTGAGATAGCATCTCCCTCTGCTGCACCGGTGTCCCGAACCATTGTGCCTTCTGTAACCTGTACTGTAGCTAGTGATTTCCTTGGGTCTAGTTCAAGCTCCTCGGGACCTGATATTACGAACATGAACTGTGTGATTATTCAATCGCAAGTGGAAAGGCCAAGTGAGGCTCACCTTACATGGTCAGATGGTTTGATTTTGGGATTGTTCAAGGAAAGTTCGAGATCTTTGATTTTGGAGGAGATTCAAAACCGAATTGAATCTTAAAAGTGGTTTTTTTTATCGAGGCTCATTTTATTAATTTAATGTCGTTATCTTTTTTAAGTTGGAATTATCGTAGTGGTCTATTGAACCGTATGAAGCATCAATTTATTCATTCTTGCATAAGGAAATTTCAATTGCAATTTTTTGTTTTACTCGAGACTAAAGTGGAATCAACTTTGGATGGTACTTTTTGTAGGATTTGGGGTCATAACGACTTTGATCTACATTGCATTAGTTCACAAGGTTCATCAGGAGGCATCATTATCTCATGGAATCAGGCTTCTTTGACAGGAACCTTTATTGCTTCCTCTTCACGTTGGGTAATTATGCACTTCACTTCGAGCACTTTAGACTTCCATGTTATTACATTATACGGGTCTATGGTTTGGAATGAGCGTAATCTAATGTGGCTAGAGTTGGTCCCTTATTTACGTGGTCTCAAAAATGTTATTGTTTGTAGAGACTTCAATGAAGTATTGCACGGAAACGAACGCTCTAATGGCTTGACTTCGTCATCTTTGTAAAGTTTACTTGGGCTCATCAACGAATGCAATTTAATTGATATTCCACTCCAAGGAAGAGACTACACTTAGCACAATATTAGATCCTTTTCACACATCGATAGGGTATTGACTTCATTAGAAATGGTAGATAGATGGCCTGAATTATCGATAAGAATGATGGACACTTCTCTCTCGGATCATTTCCTGATTTTATTTCAAAGTCACAAGCATGTCTTTGCGGGGCCTAAACCTTTCCGTTCCTTAAATTGTTGGTGGGATAATAGTGATTTCCTTCCTTTTATTCGCAATAAATGGGAAGCAATTTGTAGAGTGAATGGCAACATGGATTTCTCTTATCAGTTATGAGCTTTAAGCAAGGTGATCCATCCGTGGCATGCTTTGAACTTCGGTAAACTTCAACAGCGAATAGATGAGCTTGAGAGACGGGTTATTGACTTGACGGGTAGTAGTGTTATTCATCCTCTTGAAGATGTTGCGGTGGCCGAATTAGTCTCTTTAAAATCTGATTTAGCTCAAAAGATATCGCACGTGGAGAATATCAAATTTCAGTAATCTAGAGTTAAATGGACTCTACTAGCTGACAATAACATGAGCTTCTTCCATAGAACGGCTTTAGCTCGATTACGGAATAATCGAATAATGTGCCTTGATTTGAATGGTTCGATTTGTTTTAACATGAGGCGTATTTCATTGGCGATTAATGAGTTTTATTCGAATCTCTTCTCAGCCCCAAGACTAATTCCTTTTTCACTTCGTAAGCTCGCATTCTCTAAAGTTATGTCAATTCAAAATCAACAATTGACGAGGGCATTTTTCTAAGATGGAAGTTTGGGATGCGTTATGTTCGTGTAACGAAAACAAATCACCGGGACCGAATGGATTTAACCATTTTTTCTACAAACGGGCATGGGATTTTCTAAAATCGGACTTCATGGATATTTTTTACCATTTCTTTGAGACTTCTTTTCTCCCGGCGGTGATTAAATCCTCATTCACGGTACTCATTCCGAAAATTTTGAAAAGTTGCACAATTCAGAATTTTAGACCGATAGTCTTGATCCATGGAGTCTATAAAGTGATTACGAAGTTGCTATCCTCAAGATTAAAATTGGTACTACCTTCACTTATTTCGGGAAATCAATTTTCCTTCGTCAAAGATAGAAGCATTCATGAATGTTCATTCTTAGCATCCGAAGTGATTTTCTCGATCCATAAAAGGCGGCGTTCATGTTTCATCTTGAATTTAGATTTTCACAAAGCTTTCGATTGCGTCTCATTGACACACATAGATGCGGTTCTTACAAAAATGGGTCTTTGTCACAAATGGATATCTTCGTTACGGGGTTGCCATCATAACTCGACAACGTCTATTTTGCTCAACGATAGTGCATCGGATCCGATTCATATCCAAAGGGGGCTTAAACAAGGTGATCCCCTGTCTCCATTCATCTTTGTTATAGCGATTGAGGGCTAAAGAAACTTATTAACATGAGCATTTGAGAGAGAATTCTTCCGGGATTCACAATCGATGACAATTTACCAACTATTTCATTGTTATAGTTTGTCGATGACACTATTTGTTTTCTTTCGATGAATACGTCCCTTGTTCCAGCTTTTTTCATAATTTTACGGTGTTTTGAGCTCATCTCGGGGCTTAAGATTAACTACCATAAAAGCTCTCTCCTTGGTATTAATGTCAACAATGTCTCTCTACACTTGGCAGCCTCAACACTTGGATGTAAATTGGAAAACTTTGATATCTTACCTTGGTGCGCCTCTTTCCTTCAAGCGTTTGAACATCGAAAATTGGGATGCTTTGGTGATGAAATTCCAGTAGTGTTTAGTGTCGTGGAAGGGGAAATCCCTCTCTGTGCCAGTCGAGAGGTCCTAATTAAATCGGTATTATCATCTCTTCCGATTTATTTATTTTCTCTTTTTAAATTACCGGAAGCGGTGAATAGGAAACTCGTTAGCATCATGAGGAATTTTTTATGGAGTGGTGACCATGTTAGTAATGGCATTTGTAAAGTTAGTTGAGAGATTTTTAATTTGCCGAAACATCTTGGAGGTTTGTCCATCCGAGATCTTAAGCTCGCAAATTGTAGCCTCTTGCTTAAATGGATTTGGAGAACTAGAAATGTGGAAAATAATTCTTTATGGGCTTTTTTTTTTGTCTCAAACAACATGGTTACTCATCTTGGTGGAACTTCATTGAGTCTGATAGATCGAATCTTTCGCCAATTTGGTCAAACGTTTTTTCAAGTTGTGTTCGAAAAGGAAATTATTGGTCATTTTTTAAATCAAACTATCGGGTTTGGTTAGGAGATGGCATTTTGGCTGAGTTTTGGCGTGATTTGTGGGTTTCTAATCAGCCCCTGAATATCATTTTTGAAGACCTTTGGATGTTGAGTGGAATGAAATCGGGTTCGGTGCGTTTGGTGTGCTCGGAATTATTTGATAATGCAACTTTTGGCCGGCCTCTTTGGTGTAGAAGATTGCGTTTGTCCGAACAGAATCGTTATCTCGAACTAAAGCGTTTGATCTTTGAAAATAGCCCTACCATTTTCCCTTCGTCCACGATAGATGCATTTCTCGAGGAGCAAATTCGATTGTCTTTTCCCTCTTCTGGTGACCTTTTCAGGGGCTCCTTTTAATGCGGGGCTGATTGGTGATTCGGTTACTCCGAGTCTATGTTCTTCATTTGGGCTGATATGGAACACCCCGATGCTTCCCCGTGTCCGATCATTCGATTGGTTGTTGCTCCATGGTAGATTACCAACATCGGAATTTCTAGTTCGTAGTGGTTGCGCCTCCTTTTTGGATTCTAACTGCCCATTTTGTTCTTCGACGGAAAAAATCGATCACATGCTTCATTTTTGTCATGATAGTTGGATAACTTGGTGTAAGGCACTCAAGTGGCTAGGAGTTTTGGTTCCCATCCCTTAGTATGCGACGGACTTCCTTGATTTATGGAGATCATTTTTCTTACCAGGTTTAAAATTGGAGTTCGCAACAACACTATGGTTTTGCATAGCTTGGAGCATTTGGAAACGAAGGAACAAATTTGTCTTTGAGGAGATTCGTGGAAATGAAGACCTACTTGTTTCTAATGTTTATCATTGTTGGTTATTTTTCAAGATTAAGAATAGGCTAGTTTCTTTTTCGGCTGCGGATTTTTTAATCGATCTGTCCTCTCTTTGTATATGAACTTTGTATTTTTATGGCCGACTCACATTTTGTGATGCGCTCTTTTTAATGAAAAGAGGGGTGGGTGTTTGTAGGCAAGCGATCGCATCAACCTAGTTGGGACGATCGCCCCAAAATTTTCATCCACTCTTATCTTTTTCTGAAGGAGGAATACAATGTTCCTCCGGAGGTTTTTAAAAAAAAAAAAAAGTTCATAAATTCTGATAAAGTTTATGACAACCCTTATAGAAGACAAACATATATTAAACCATATCCCCAACCTGTCGAAGAAACCAACTGCTCTAATTGCCATATATGCAGCATGGTTCACAGACCTACAAGCATAAACAAATATAATACTGCTAAAACTTCTTAACAATACCTTACAATCTTTTAAAATCGAGACATAAAGGTGAAATAAAGTTAGAGTGATTACTAGGGGCGATGACAATGTTGATGGCATTTAGTTCGATCATTATTTGGTCAAGGTGATAAGTCTTTCAACCAACTCAGTGCTTCACAACATCTCATTGCCTCAGCCATAAAAGCATCACCGCGAACCACTAACAAAGAAGCCCGCTTTGCAATAAGGTTACCTTGGATGTCCCTCAACACACATTCGTGGCCTGGACGTTGTCCTCTATCAAAGACACTGGTATTTTAGCCAATTAGAAGGTCTTCTCCACCTCTCAATCACTTCTGGTGACCTGGTTGTATTCATAATAGAATAGCAGCCATCCATTCATGCAAAAAGCCTTGCCCGTGACTCAAAACTCTCGAAGCAAATGAGAACTTTCCATTCCATAACATTTTGTGCTATTTAAATTAAGAGAATATCACTAATAGTTCTTCCTCTTTTTTAATTTCATATAAAAATTTTACTATTTTAATATATTATTGAAATATTAATATGTTTATTCATATAATTTTATATTTATTTATAACTTATATTTGATGTTGAACAAAAAAAATTTAGTTTGATAAAAATCAAATAAACGGTTGAATCACGGTTGAACTCCATTAACCAGTAAAATCGTGAACCATTGACTTCACCGATTCAATATCCTATATGGTTTCAATAACATTACTTTTAAAATGATTCCTACTTAATCTTATTCACAAAATTAACTAAAGTTAGGATTGTTAATGGGTCTTATTGAATCGAAGATTGCATTTTCTATCTCCATGTCCAATTATGTTTTCGGTAATAGTGTTTTTCTCATTTTCATACCCATTAGTCATTCAAAGAAATTTTTGTTCATATTTCCCATCAAGGATTCCTCGTTACTCATCTTGGATTTTTCCATTACCCATTAAGAATATATAATATGCAATGTTTTACAAAGTTTCAAAATTAAAAAGTAGTTTTTTTAATTATAAAAGACTAAACTAAATAATTACTAAGCATAGTTCATAAACATAATATCCGCAAAACTTATTCACGATCCAAGTTTTTCATTACTAAATAAAAGAAGAAAGATAAATAGATAATATGAAATATCAGCCTAGAAAAAGAGGACATGACAAACCAAATGCCAATTATAATAAACCATCGAATTCCAAATTATTTTTGAGAATGTTGTTTTCACTTCATATTTTATGTCCATAGCCCACAGTCAACATCACATATTGAATATTGGGTCCAACATTACCCTATTGCAAACGCAACATTTTTATATTGGTTTAGCCTCTGCCTAATCTAGTCCTTGAAATTCGTATCCAAGATTTAATTCACTACTAATTCTCCTTTAGGTGGGAAAACAAACCACTACAATGCTAACTTGCTGATTAGAGTATCGTCGTTTAATCTTCAGCTATAGAGCTTTACCAATACAAGATTACCATCCAATTGTATCTAGGCTCTCATCTATAATTAATGCTAAAAGTACCATACTTCTATATCTAAGCTCCCATACACTTACTCAACCACATAGCAAGTGTTAGAAGTTTGAATAAAAGAGTTTTGAGCTTCTGAACTTTGTTTTAGTAAGTCTCTATTAGATTGGCTTTGGAATGAAGATTTGTTTAAGGCTAGAAAGGAAGCAATAAGATTTTTTATAGCTTGAATGCTCTTGAAATTATGTTTCACTTAAATTTTCTGCTAAAACTTTGCTCCCTTATATAGGCTTTGCAAGTATCCTTTAATCTTATATTGATGTAGAATTCTTCCCGTTGTCACTTGTAGATAGAGTCGTTAACTCTAAGGAGATTAAGGACATGTTTTGCACAATGAGTAGGGTAGTTGAATCCGTTAAAATGAGGTTAAGATGTTACGATTAAGCCCTGATACAAGTTTATTAGAGAGCTGGTCCCACTAGTACTTATTGTCTGCTACATACAGAAGAGAAAAAGAGCATTTGTCTAATTGCTGTCAATATCAACAAGTGTTTTTCAGGGGCAATAACTTTTGGCAATACAAAATTAAATGCAAAGGCATGGAAAAGGTTGAATCATGTGATGCCTTGGTATTGTTGCTCAAATATTTAAAATTAAATATCCCGCATTTAATTTGTCCTTAAACAAATGCTTACCTCTTAGGATACTTACCTCTGAGACAGTTCTTCTAGCTTCTAAGACTTGTATCTTCTGATGTAGTCTTTATCTTCTGACACATTGCTAGCTTCTAATATAGTCTTTATCTTCTAACGTAATGCTAGCCTCTATTACAGTCAAGACATTAATTACTTCTTAAATTGTCTTTGAAATAGGTCTTGTCTATTAAGATACTACTTGTAGTAAGTATTAAAACATCTACTAAGATCAACTTTCAACAATCTCCCTATTTTTTATGCTTATAAGAGAACTATCTTCGGAAGTATAAGTTTTTTGTTACTTCACTTTGATCTTCTAAAATTGCTCCCCCATAATCTTAGGATTGATTTAAGACTACTTAACCTTGACATTGTTTCTTTGAAAAAGATATTAGTAACTGAAGTAGTAGAATTATGTATTGTATTCAAATCATGAACAATTTAAACTTTTCTATTAATGATTCATCAGTTATTAACACATTTGATTCAATGGGCAAGTAATTATAAGTAAAATTTTACAAGCAAGGAACATGAAAATAAAACTAGCTAATGTAATCTAGCTATCTCTTTGTTAGTTTCTTCCTTGGTTGTCTTCTCCTTGGCTATGGAGGCCTTTGCTCCTACCGAGGATTAATTTCATCTAGGTCCATAAGCTCATCTTTAGGGTGTACATGTGAAGATGACAAGGGATTTCTAGAGGAACTACCAGGACCAGATCCCCAATAATGAATTTTCTTCAAGTACTTGCTACCCATGTGCTTCATCTATTATTTCTTATAGTTTAGAGACACCTTCTCCCCATGATTGTAAGCACCAATGACATCTTCCAAAGAATTGGTAAAGTGTTGAAGGAATTATTTGAAGTCATCGGTTATTATTTGAAATTCGAGCACACCAACATTAATATACTCTGCTATATCTTAATTGACGAACAGATGTAGAGTCTTCATCATGATTATTTGTTGCTGTTACATCTATAGACCAGATGCAATGAGGAAATGTGTTAATCTTTGGAGGAAGGGCACAATTTTTCCTTCATGCTCGTAGAATGGAGGCTCAAGGAGAGAAAAAGATTGAAACCTTCCGATGAACTATTTTATCTAACACTACAGTTTTATCACACTTAAAGTCCTCTCTAGGACTTCCCCTAGAGTCTGAGTAGAATGCATTTCACTTGAAATAATTTTTTGCACAAGGGGAGAGAAAAATGTATTTAGCAGATCCTCCATGTTGATGTCTATATCTATCTTGGTAGAGTTCAATGTTCTTCATTTTCCATAACCGTGATTCTGAAATGAGCAAAAATAGCTGAGGAGATAGCCTTCTGAGATTCTTCAATTTTAGTTAAGGTAGCTTTGTGATTCTTCATAGCCATTGTATGATTATCAGCGACCTTCTTGGAGAGGGTATTCATCCTCTAACTCAAGTTATTCTACAAGTTCCAACTCTGCTTCCTAACTTCAAGCCTAATGGATCTCTTAAGATACCTCAAGCTCACTACCAAAATTCACATCCAACCCTCTACATTCAGTTCTAAGAATATAATACCAGTATCAACACTCCTATTGACAACCAATTGCTCTTCATGATAATCCTTCTGATGTTGAGCCATAGAATTAAGATCTTCAAGCACTACACTCTAGCTTTCTAGCAAAGTCATATACTTCTCTAACCATCCATAGAGATGGGAGAATTGTGTTGTAGAGTTTAGAAGCCAATGTTACAGGCTGAGGAATTCGGTTGACTACGAATTCAATATTTGTAGCATTGTACATCAAAAGGTTGGCTGTTTACATAACCTCTCTAGGGAGTTCAGAAGTTTGTAATGATTTTATTGTATTAGTCATAACTAGTAGAGTCTTCTAGAAGTCAGCAAGTTGGGATGTGAGGTAGAGTTGTGCATTGATCACTTCCTTAACAACAAGTCTTTTGTAGGAGTAGTAAAGATAGATGGATTAGTTGGTAGAGGCGAGGATAAAATATGATTTCCCCCAGTAGCAATGCCTTCTATTTGAGTTTTTTCCAGCTCATTTCCAATCACTATATTCCCCTCCGAAGTCTCTTTCAACTCAATTTTGTCTATAGATTTTGCACTAGTAATCTTGATGTCATCATCATCCTCTGAATCAAATGTGGTTTATCCATAAAAAATGATTAGGGATCCCTATTGATGTATTAGTATAGAGAGTCCCTCATCAGAAGTATTTGCCACTAATTACACAACAATTTACTATGTTGGCAGGTTGACATTTGTCTCTACATCCAAAGCATCATTGGGTGGATTCTACTTTGGTAAGGTAATGTTATCAACCTTAGAAGTGGGTACAGTTTCAACCATTGTTCTAACTTCTTCTACCATTGAGGAATTTTTAATTTTATCCTCGTTGGCTTGAATTTTAACTACTAAAGTCTCAATAGCTGTTGACTCTACTGGTCTTTGATATCATAGTGAAACTATGCCTCAGTGTTGGTCTTAAACAGCTTAATATAACAAAAGAGGGGGGATGAATGCAGTTCTTAGTTTTTTTTATATTTAAAAAATTCTTTAACCAAGTTAAGTTTTTAGATGCGTGTTGAGTATTTCGTGCTGAGTTGGGTCTAAAAACTATAAATTGTTCAGCTTACTGGCATAGTTTATCTTCAATCTCTTGTTGAGTACTCTACTCAGCTCGGATTAATTTTCAAGCAAAACATGTGAACTAGAAAGAATGATGCAAATGCACTTATTATACTTATTATCATATTAATTTAACACATTAAACACTATAGTTTAAGTCATTTTTATACTTCATATAAAAGATTTCACGTGGTATGTAGTTGTTTTTTATGCAAATGCAGATACTAGGTAAATCTTGGGAGTAAATTGATCTAAAGTGGAATTCTATGAAAAAAGAGTGAAAAAGGTACAAAAAGATTTTTGGAACTCAAAGATTTGGCTTAGGATAGAAGCTGTCATAGATCGGTGAAGTTGCAAGGAGATTTTTGAAGAAAACTCAATTCACGGTCGTGA
>CATIWQ010739212.1:0-15793 GCA_949673415.1 Euphorbia schlechtendalii | reverse complement strand
CCGAGACCGAATTCAAAGTAGACGTAGGAATTGCGAGAATTCATGACTCCCATTAAAGAGTGGATACGGTTTGATCAACTTAAGCTTTCACTTGCATACCTTACATCTTTACTTTGCTTTCTACTTATACTTTTTATTTCGATGTTTATGATATGTCTATGTGTCATAATGTGTATTTCGTGCTAAGTCTTTTATGTTAATCAAGTTATATGCATTGGCGTTAATTTTAAGAGTAGTTTCAGGCTTAACAATCTCGTATATAATCACTGGATCTATGATATAACGCTGTTTAGTGAGCTAATATTTTTGGAATGGTAACTTGCTAAATATGGCTATGTGAGAGCGACCCGTACTAAGCATAGTATTGACGTTGTCCAGGTTTATATAAAAGTTTTATCTCGTTTGCGCTAGGTTTAGAAAAGTTATTTCATGTGTTGCTTTGCGACGAATTATTGAACATCTGAGTGTGTCGAACTGGGTTTGTTAGATTAGTGTAATGAGTCGTAACATCTTTGTTGATCTTACATGTTTGCTTTGCTATACTTGTTCGTAGTGAAAATCTATATATTTAGAGTCTCTCATCTATCACATATCTATATTTACTCTACTTTTCATTCTGATCTTTCCTTTTCAAAAAATCTCAAAACTATTTTTATTTTCCTTTACTTTATCTTTCCTTGTTGATCTTCAGAGCTATTCCTTCCCTGTGGGTTCGATATCTTTTAAAACTACATCGCAACTGTATACTTGCAGTTATCATCATTTTTCTGTGTGATAAGGGGTATTGATAACACCTACATTTTTTGTGAACAAGTTGTTGGTATTATTATTAAGGATAAGTCTTATTGGACGAGTATAGCTAAGTTGCATAAACAAGTTCTCGGAACCATTAAGGGATTAAACTTATCAGTAGGAAAGTGGCAACAGGCTGCTACAATCTTGCTTCTCATGCTTGTTGAGTTCTTCTTTATCATATCCCATATGATATCCACAAATTCTGCTTTTTGTTTCATCATAGCACAAGAAAGAACAAACAAGTCTTTCTTTTGGACCTTTGTATTCTCTACTCGATAAAATAACAAAGTGGAAAGGTCTTTATGGAGAAGAAGAATGCATTCATCATTAATAAGTTTGTTAGGAGAGTTTTTGGGATCGAAGACTCTCTTACCCGATAATTCTGCCCAAACTTGATTTTACGAAAAATGTAAATTCACAAATCCTGTAAGACCAAGAGCTGATAGGTATATCTCCATCTCTTCACAGAGATTCAAAGTTTCCAAGAAGAATAAATTGAGGAATATCATCTCGGTGATATCCAAGTTGTTGAGCTTCTAAAATCTCTTACCCTCTTCTCTTGTCCTTAAAGGGAAAGGACAGTCAAATTCTTCTTTAATTGATTGGGCTTCTCTTTTATTTGCTCCTCCCTTTACACGAGTCATTTTGGTTTTTGAAGAAAAGGTTTGAAAAGGTTTTGAATGCAGAAGGTAGAAGATGAAGAATTTCAAAAATTTGTAAGCTTTTGAAAGGATGTGGTGGCTAGGGTTCAACTTGGACATATTTATAGAGGTTTAAGGGGTCTCTAATTGGTCATAATTGATAATATGGCCGTTTATGCTCAAAACTAGCCGTTAGTGGTGGTTACGGACATCTATCACCTATCTGATCGTGATCTATAACGGTTATAATTTTCCCATTTCACGATCACGAAGGCCAGTTGCAATCATGACTTTCTTCATGATAGAAACATAATCTTTTGATATTTAATATTCACAAGCATGAATTGTGTCGTGGTCGCAATGTTCTTTATTCTTCAAATTTCTTCAATTTTTAGACTTGCACCTATAAAAACTTATAAAACAAACAAACAAACAAACTTTGTTAAATACAAAAGATAAATATTTACTATTAAACCTTGATTTTTCATGGTGAAGATAGCAATTGAACATCATCGTCATGTTGTTCAAATTTTTCATTTCATATTCAACAAATATTTACAACCTAACAATGAAACACAAATAAACAAATAAGCAAACAAACATAACTAAATTTAAAAAGAAACACTATACAAGGTTCTTATCTGAAAAGAAAAGAAAAGTATTCATGGGAGAAGTGATCCTATTATTCGGTTAATCTCATAGTAAGATTCCCTTAAATCTTGCTCGACATCAATCAGTAGATCATGAATGTCTTTGATTTTTCTACTGATCAAAAGTTGCCCTTCCATAAGGTCTCTCAACCTTCCGCAGAGGTTGGAATCTCTACGCTCTTCCTCCTGCGCATTTCCCTTTTTCTTTCTCTATCTGCTTCCACCCTTTCTTCCCATGGTTTCCATCCATAGGTTATTCTATCCTCTCCAATGTACCTTTCCAAGAAATAATACTAAAATAAGAGTTCCATCATTAACTCTGGAATTACGTCTTCACTAGTAAAAATTTCTGTGGCATAAGGCAATCTTCCTATTTGTGCCAACAAATTCGCCATAGTTCGACACCCGTACTTTGTCATTCAAGGATTTTACGCTGCAGACATGAGTGTCTCCATCATAATCCTAGAAATATCAATAAGCATGCCATCCAAAATTACTTGCAATATAAATAACTCTTCAGGTATGACAAGATTGAAATTGGACTTGCCAAACAGTGCTCCACTTAAATAAAAGTGCAGTGCGAGCAAACAAGGATCACGAATCCACCAGCTATAGGCAGATTCTTGTTTGAACTCGACTTGGCTAGTCAAACAATTCTAAGTTGGTACAGGATCCCAGCCAGGTAACATCTTATTGATGCATTCCCTTGGAAATCCCAAGTACTTATCCATCGCCTTCCTTGTCAACTCGTATTCTTTCCCATGGTGTCGATAGACTAAGCAATTTCGTCTATCATTCCTCCATGCCACCATGACCAGCATTTCCATGCAATTGTTCCCATTGTTCCCAAGGGTTAAGTCAGAGTAAATGTCAAAATTAAGTATTCGGAGATAATACATAATTCTATCAAATATACCCAAATGAATAAGATAGTTCCTCTGAATCGTATAGGAACTCTTAAATTCAGCAACTCTGATCATTTCATAATGATCTCCTTCTTCCTCTGAATAAATTAGGAATGGTGCTTCATACCATTCCTGGATATTTTTAGGTTGAAAGATTCCAGAATTTGTTGGAAAAACCATTGTGTAAGAAAGAAATTTTGTAAAAAATGAAGGAATTTTTCTTTGGAATAAGTTTGGATTTAGAAAGAAGATTTCAAAATGAAGAAGTGAATGATTGATGAATGGTAGTACATAAATTTTATAGAGTTTAGTGGAATAACTATCGAATAACTGCCCAAACTGCTGCAGTTTTTGCTCACGTTGTGATCGTGTTCACAAGTCACGATAGTGACTAACAGAATTTTGAGAAACAGAAAGTTTTAACAAGAATTCACAAGCGCAAATGGAAGTCACGAACGCGAATAGGGAAAATAGAAGAAAATCTTCTATTTGTCAAGAATTAAGATGAAATATCATAATGTCTCACCTCTAAGATGATTATTTCATAATCTTTTCATATCTAGAATAAGATTAGAAAATTGTATAATACAGGAAATGAAATAAATAGATATAATTAATCTCTAGAACGCACTTGCCTTCCCCGGTAACGGTGCCAAAAACTTTTTCTCAAGGTTTCGACTCTAATAATTCCTACGATTTTTTATTTAATAATGAAGCCAAAAACCTTGTCTCCCACTTTCCTATCGATAAGATATAAGTTAAAAAAAACAAACAAGTGTTGTCAGTACTGCTTATCTAAATAGAAAAATGGTGACCACTACAAGTATACAGTTACGATGTAGTTTTAAAAGATATCGATCCCACAGGGAAGGACTAGGTCTAAAGATCAACAAGAAAAATGGAATAAAGAATATAAAATATTTTTGGATTCTAGTTGGGAGGATTAGAATGAAGAATGGATAGATATATGTATGGAAGACTAGAGATTCTAAATATATAGACTTTTCCTATGAAATAAGTATAGCAAAGAAAACATGCAAGTTCACCAAAGTTATTATGTTCACTGGACTAATTTAACATAATCGGTTCTAGACACTCAGATGTTCAATAATTCATAGTAGAGAAACACATGAAATGACTTTTCTAAATCTAGTGCAAACGAATTAAGATGATTATATAAACCTGGATAACAATATTACTATGCTTAGTACGGGTCGCTCTCACATAGCCACATTTAGCAAGTTACCATTCTAAATAGCGTTAAAATCACAGATCTAGTGATTATACAGAATCTCGTTAACCCCAAAACTACTCTTAAAGTTAACTCAAAGGCATGTAACTTGATTCATATAAAAGACTAAACACAAAATACGCATTATGACACATTGACATATCATAAACTTTGAAATAGAAAGTATAAGTAGAAAGTAAAGCAAAGTTGTAAGGTATGCAAGTGAAAGCTAAAGTTGATCAAACCCTATCCACTCTTTAATGGGAGTTATCAATTCCCGCAATTGAAATGTCTGCTTTGAATTCGGTCTCAGCTCTTACAGAACCTCCGCTAGGATGCTATTCTTTGTGAATATCGAACAAACGGATGTTGAAGAATGAAAACTTTTATTGATAAATGATTTTCAAGTACACTTATACAACAATCGCTTGAATATGTAGAGCAATCTAGTGATCGAAATAGGGATTCGAATCACTTAAACATTTTCTCGCTAACACTTATGAACGTAGCGAAAACTAAATAATTTCACTCTCTATCTATACACACACTATATCTCTCACTTTTCTAATTCCAATGCCACACCATGCACGAAATTTGTAAGGTTTGGATCCCTATTTATAGAGTTCGAAGGGTTGCGTCTATCCAAATGAAGAGTTGTGTCCTTTGGCGAAAGATTGCATCACTTCATTGTAATTGGTTGAGAAGCTTTAATCTTATCCACAATGGATATGCATCTATTCGTGATTGGTTAACTTCTGATAAGTGTCTTTTCAGTGGTAGTTGATGGCAGTTGATGGTGGTTGATCATTCTTATCTAGCGATTGGTAGTTAAGAAGATTTGATAAAAAAAGTCCAAGTCGTGACAACGATATACAAGTCGCGACCGTGAATCTTTGTTTGACAATTTTCTACTTCTAAAGTGTGTCAAGTCACGACCGCAAATTGTTGTCATGACCGTGAATTATGTTTTTCTTCAAAATTCTTCTTGTAACTTCATCGATCTTCAACAGCTTCAATCCTAAGCCAAATCTTTAAGCTCCACACATCTTTTTTCACCCTTTTCACTCTTTTTACATAGAATTCCACTTTGGATCATTTTACTCCCAAGATTCACCTAGTATCTGCATTTGCACCAAAAACAACTACATACCATGTGAAATCATTTATATGAAGTATAAAAATGACTTAAATTATAGTGTTTAGTGTGTAGAATTATATTGATAATAAGTGTAATTATACACTTATCACTCATATAAAGAGCTGTACACTTACTGGTGCTCAATGGATGAGGTGCATCTAGACCAGAGGGCTTAGTGCGTCCGCTCCTTTGTGATTAGCCTGCTGACAGTGCTCTTCTTCCCCATCGCTTCCAGCAAGATTAACTACGAGTTGATCTCCATAATGGAGGACCTGGCATCTCTCCCAGTCCTGAATTGGTCGAGGGCTATTTTGGGCTAGATGTATTATGGCTTGGATTGTGCGGTGAGGGCCCAAGAGAAGGCCCTCAAGTTAAGTCACATTCTCCTTCAGGTAATTGATTCTATCTTTGCATTTTTACATTTTTTTTACTATTTTCACCAGTTTATTTAACTTTGTTTTCGCTGCAAGTTTGGGCCTTTTCTTACCAGATTCTTCCTCATCCGGTCTTTAAGACCAAGATAGTTTAAGATGAGCCCCTCCTAGCCTTCTGGTGCTGTACGATCAAGGGACTCCCCAAGTGGCGGATGGGATACCGAGAGTGCCTCCGTGGCCTCACGTTTGATAAGGTATTCAAACACTACCCTAAGTTGTTTATCTTTTCCTTTCTCTGATAATCTCATAATGAACACGTACCTATTTGCATTTGCAGATCAGCTCGGATCCTTGGGCCATGGTGCCAAACCGGGCGACGGTGGTGACCGCGCGTGCTGATGCTGATGACCACCGGTTAGTCTTGGAGTCTCATCTCTCCCTTGAGTGGTACCTAGGGGAGAGAGTCCGATCTTAGAAGACTTCAACCATTATGGAGCGACCCGTGCCTCCCCATCCTCCTACCGATGTATTCTAGCCGCACTTGATGATCACATCCATGGTAGATTGGGCCACATTCTTCGATGGGAATGGTACAAGTGCTCCTTCCATCGATGGTTCTTATCTGGCGCACTTGAGGCGACTCCTTCCACCTTATCCTTGCATCTCTCCTGACGATACCGAGGATTGGCATCATCAGAAAGCAATAGAGATGATGGGTGGTGCTCCCTCGGATGACAAGGAGGAGGAGGCGGAGGTGATGATGGTCTCGATGGTGGTCCAAGTTATAGAGGTGATGATGACGTTGATGACGAGGGCCTCGACGGTGGAGTTGGTGGCTCGGATTATGGTGGTGGTGGAGTTGGCGGTTGGGACCATGGTGGTGGTGGTGGAGCTGGAGGCTAGGACCACGATGGTGATGTTCTAAGCTATTCCAGAGAATGAATCCTTCTCAACTTGATTCCCTTTGGATTTTTATTATCTTTGTTGTGTATATTTTGCTTTTATCGAATAGGCTGGTATAGGGAAACGGGCCCGTGCACACCGATCTGGTTCAGAGGACCGGATGTATCACATCCCCGGGTTCATAGAGGGCCACCTCCTCACCACTTTGGAGACCAACTTCTCACTGATGGTGAGGGTGGGGGAGTGATGGGATTATGCCTCGAAACTCATATACCGTGGCCTTCACTCTTGACGATACCAGAAATGTGAGTTTCCTCTTTCGAAGCTTTACTTTCCAACCGATTGATTCATATACTAACTTTGACTTCTCAAATGGAAGGTTCCCCGGGCTAATGCTGAGTTATATGTCCGCGATAACCTATCTGCTAGTGACATGATCATTGTTCAGAATGGTGTGGCCGAGGTAATCCTGTTCAAGATTTGTAAAATATGCAATATTTATGTATGCATGTTTTGTTTGTGAGGTGATTGTGAATGTTTGTGGCTTTTGTCATATGTTGACATTTTTTTGAAAGCTTGTGTTATGATGTATGCTTTCTACTGCAAGCCTTGATCGATATTGAGAACCAGGATCTCCTGAGGTCCCAGGAAGTTGTGAGGACTTAGGGTCTAAGGATCAAGGACCTGGAGAGGCAGCTAGCCCAGTATTAGAAGTTCGCACATCCGACGGCGTTAGGTGGGAGCCGGTCCAGGATGTATCGGGGGACTTCATCTCTCTCTAGCATGCACCGGGTAGATCGAGGAGCCGAGATGTGGAGGTGGACAGCCACATTGCTAGGACTGGGGATGATGATGATGATGAGGCCTCCTTCTCTTCTTAGATTAACCCTATTCTGACTTCTTTGATTTTCTTGCATTTGTAGGGATAAATATACTGTAGTTTTTGGGTGCTTCTGACGTCTTTTACCATAATCTTGTCTGGATATTTTATCAGATGTCTTTGATACAATTTTATTGCCATATCTTGACTTCGTTTGCATGATTTTTGAGATTTTATTGCTTTGAAGAACACCTCGGTAGACTTCTCAGTTTAAAATTAACCCAAAAACTGACATTTTTACTAAAATAGCGCTCCTAATTGGTCACTGTAGCTGTAATATCATTAATCACATGAAAAATTCAGTCCGCTAATAGATATAGGCAAACTTCCAGAAAAGCAATATCGTTAACAACATCATGATAACGTTAACAATATCACAATGTCTTTAACGATATTGCAAAGCCGTTAACAATATTGAGCAATATCGTTAATGACATTGCACCAAATTCCAGATTTTGCTTTCCTTTTGTTGCTCTTTTCAGATGGTATCCCATAACCAATAACTTTGGGCTTTCTTACGCACACTGAAGAATCCTGATTGGAAGAAACTTGAGAGATTCAGCTTATGGGGGCTCCGATATCTCGCTTTTCGCCCTGTGAACACAACCTTGGTTAGGGTAGCCATTTCATTTTGGGATCCGTCCACCCATGTCTTTCAGTTTTCTCACCAAGAGCTATGCCCGATGATCAAGGAGTACCGAGCAATCCTTGGGATCTCGTATCCGCGAGCTTTTCCTTTAGTGATCCTATTCTATTGCTTCGGTGCAGAAGTTGCCCTTTAGGGTTTGTGGAATTTGAACTCCTTGATGGCTTTTCTTACACATCCACCATCTCTAGGAGGGTTTTGGGTTGACTCGGTGCTGGAGGGATGCATCGATACCCCTAGAGGTCACATTGCTTGGCCCTTCATGGTGCATCTGCTTATGATGTTAGAGTTTATTTGCGGAGTTGGCCATGTTGCCCCATTTTGGCTGATATCCATCATCGACCCACTTTCTTAGGGAATTCTCCATCTGCTTTAGCACTGGTGGAGAATCTCATTAGCATGGATGCCGCTATCTCCTACCCTGATCTGGTCATGACCATTTCATGCTTCTCGAGGGAGGCCTGTAATGATAATTTATTGACTTTCCTCATTTCCTGCTTTTCTAAACAGGGTCTACCTCAGGTTTGGCCATTAGAGAAGCTTTCCCTAATCGATGATCCATGGGGGAACCCTTTTGATTACTTGCTTATAACTTATAACAAACGGGGGTTAACGATTGACTGGAATTCTCAAATGACTAAGCACGATTAGACTCAGATTTTTGGCTGACTTTCTGATGATAAAATTCATTGGCTTTGCCCCCTGGTGGGTGATCACTCATGTCGAGGATGGGATTCTACTGACGGGCTTACATCTTTCCACTTATTATTCACCCAATCGCATATGTAGGCAGTATTGGAGGCGTCAAAGGATACATCGTAGTATATGTTCTTCCTGAGTTTCTGAGTGGTATCATTCTTGTCCGGATAGACTACTTGCTTTGTGGGTTTAGCATACCTAGCATGTTTATCTAGATTATGGAGCGGCCGAGACTATAGAGATGGACAGGTTCTATCCTGGATGGCTTGGAGTAATCAGGTCCTTGATAGACCCTTAGCGGTAAGCGTGGGTGACTCATGAGTGATCGAGGGAGGAAGACAGCCTGAGCCCTTATAGCCGTAGGTAGAGCCAGCTTTGATGACTCGGTTTAGAATGATGCTACCTTAATAAACGAAGAAAACTAATAGACTTTTGCTTAGAATATACCCATGTGGGATGATTCTATCGAATTTATTTGTCTTTTTTCCTAAGTACAAACCATTAGACTAATTGTATCATAAAATGTTTGTTGTTTACTCTTGACATTTCAACCATTGGCATTCATCATTTTCATAAGCATACAAATTAAACATTTCCAGCAAGAAATGATAACTTTATTGATGAAATAAATTGAAGTACAAATGTTTCAAGTGATCCGACTCCTATCATTAGCTAGCCCTCTAAGGTTTTCTAACTAATGCATTTATTCCTCACTCATTGTCCTAAGTTTTGCCTGAATCACCCTTTTAGGATTTTCAACTTAGCGAACTATCTTATTTTTTGTTAAAAAAGCCCTAATTTTTGCTCAACCAACAGAGTGTTAGCTTACGGACTTATTTACATATATATAGTTTTTGTTTTTGTACTACTTTTCTAGATTTATTTCTTTTCCTAAACGTGGTAGCGCTTAAGTCTTGATTGATGGGGTTGACAAACTCATTATCGTCCATATCCATAATCTTGATTGCCCCTTTGCTCAGTGCTTTCTTGACTACAAACGGTCCTTCCCAATTAGGTCTGAACTTCCCTCTAGCATCCACATTCAAAGGGCTCAACTGCTTCAATACCAAGTCTCCTGCTTTTAGGTGTTCCCTTTGATGCTTGACTTTGCTATTGTGTGCTCTGGCCATTCACTATTGATAAATTTGAAGGTGATTTTAGGCTTTGAGGCGATGCTCATCAATCATGTTAAGTTGTTCAAACCTAGCTTTGGCCCATTCTGATTCCCCTAACTTAGCCTCAAGGGCTATCCTTAAAGATCACAGTTCCATCTCCACTAGCAAGACCACCTCTATTCCATATACTAGCGAGAAAAGAGTTTTGTTTATGGGGTCCGTATACTCGTTCTGTTACCCCAGACTACGAAAGGTAGCTTATAAGCCTAATCTCAATAAGTGGTCACCATTTTGCTCAGGATTTTCTTGATAGACTTGTTGGCTTCTTCCACCGTCCCATTAGCTTGTGGTCTATAAGGCGAAGAGCGATGATGCTCGATACCATATTTCTCGAGAAGTTCTATCGTTTCCCCCTAGAATTCTACTCTGTTATCTAAGACAAGGTGGTGAGGGATCCCATAAAGGGTGAAGATGTGCTTCTCTATGAACTTGGCCATTTTCTTAGTGGATTTTGAGTAGGATTCAGCTTTCACCCACTTAGAGAAGTAATCGACTGCCACTACGATGAATCTATGGCCCTTACTGGAGGAGGGGAGAATCTCTCCAATTATATCTATCCCCCATGCCGAGAATGGCCAAGGAGTAGATAAATTGTGGAGATTTGAGGGGGATAAATGGCTGAGATTCCCATAGATTTGGCACTCATGACACCTCTTCACTTCAGCTACATAATCTCCAACCATAGTGCTCCAATAATAACCTTGACTTTGAATCTTCTTTTCCAAGGCTAAACCATTCATATGTGGACCATAATCCCCTATGTGACGAGTATAGCCTCTTTCTCAGTCAAGCAACGGAGCAACAAACCCTCTAGAGTATGTCGGAATAAATCATTATCAAGAAGTCTGAATTGGATGACCAGGTGAAAGAGGGAAGTGCGCTCAGAATCTGTGGCGCCCTCAGGACAAACCCCATCTCTCAAAAATTGGACAATATCAAAGTACCAGTAACCTAAGTTCGAGTCCTCATCAACTGTCACTACTCTGTAATAATAGGGCTCCTTGGCTAATTGAAGTACTAATGGTTTGATGGGTTGGGTGTGGGGCCCTTCTGACATAGAGGCTAGAGTGGCTAGTGATTCTGCTGTTTGGTTATCGTCTCGTAGAACATGGAGAAATGCAAATTTATTGAACTTGGCGGAGGCTACCCAGACTACTTCTAAATATGGGCGAAGCGACTTCTCCTTGGTCTCCCAATCACCGTTTACTTGCCGAATCACTAGGGTTGAATCTCCGATGACTGAGACTTCCTAGTCCAAATGCTTGGATATTGAATGAACTCATTCTCGGGTGTGACCAAGACTACGCCCAGGCTTGCTCCATTATGATTCATTGCACCATCGAAATACATAGTCCACTCCTTCTTGACTTCTTCTACCAAGGAGAGTTGCTCGTCTGGGAAGTCAAGGTTTTCTACGTAATTGGAGTCCATTGCCTGATTAGCCAAGAATTTAGCAACTACTCGGCCTTTAATAACTTTCCTGGTGATATACTCAATGTCAAATTCAGAGAGGAGCAATAACCAATGGGATATTTTGCCTGCCAACGTGAGAGATTGGCACAAGTACTTCATAGGATCGACCTTAGCCACCGCCTACACCTTGTAAGATTGGAAATAATGGCGTAACTTCTTAGTCAGCCATACCATTGTTGCGCATATCTTCTCCACCACCGTGTAGCGGGTCTCATATTCTAGCAACTTCTTACTTAAGTAGTAAATCACGTATTCCCTTTTATCATTATGCTCTTGCACTAGTATTTCCCCTATAAAGGATTCTTCAATGGCTAAGTAAAGGATAAGAGGGTAATCTGGGATAGGAAGCTTTAGGACAGGAGGGTTGATTAAGTACCACTTGATCTTCTCGAACGCGGTCTGGCATTGGTCATTCCATACCACTGGTTGCTTTTTTAGTAGAAGTTTAAAAATCAGCTCACAAATGGTAGTCAGGCAGGCAATGAACCTGCTGATATATTGCAAGGATCCTAAAAATGATCGCACTTCTTTTTCTATCTTTGGCACGGGCATCTCCCTGATGGCTTGGCTTTTGTCTGGGTCCATCTCTATGCCCCTCTAACTCACTATATACCCCAGTAACTTCCTTGAGGTAACCCCAAATACACAATTCTTCGGGTTGAGACAGAGGTTATACTTCTCGATTCGGGTGAGAAACCTACTGAGGACAACTGGATGCTCTTCCCAAGTGTTGGATTTGGCTAGCATATCATCCACATACACTTCTACCTCCTTGTGAATTAAATCATGCAATAGGGCCATGGCGGCTCTTTGATAGGTTGCCCCGGCATTCTTCAACCCAAAAGGCATGACCTTGCAACAATAGACCCCCCACTCAGTGATGAAGGTGGTTTTGATCTTATCTTTGATAGCCATGAGGATCTGATTATACCCCAAGAAACCATCCATAAATGAGTATATCGTAGCCCGGCAGTGCTATCCACCAAGATGTCGATATGGGGTAGAGGGAAGTCATCTTTTGGCGAGGCTTTATTCAGATCCTGGAAGTCTACACATATCCAAACTTTCCCATCCTTCTTTGCAATTGGAACAATGTTTGCTAGCCATGTAGGATACTCCACCATTTCCAAGAACTTGGCTTCTATCTACTTGGCTACTTCTACTTTCACCTTTTCAGCCCACTCAAGTCGCAATCTCTGCAGCTTTTGCTTGACTGGCTTGACTCGTGGATCAGTGGGGATTCTGTGCTCGGTGATTTCTCTATCCACTCCTGGCATGTCTTCATATGACTAGGCAAACACTACCAAGTGTTTTCTAAGTACATTTGTTATCTCACGCTCTTCCTTAAGGTTAGATCACTCGAAATCATCACCATCTTAGGTGATTCATCCATACCCAAATTAATTTCATGCTAAGAAGTATCAATTATGTTAAAAACGTTATGCAAATGATTATGAAAATGCATGCTACCATCTGGCGAAACATCACACAGGAAAGCAAATTTTGGATTCATTGATTGAAATGCTTCATAGGCTGAAATGTTTATGTCAAATACATTTGTAATATTAAAAATTATATCATTAGCATCATTTTCTTCCACAGGAGGAGGGTCTTCACTTGTCATAGGAGTTAGCTCTTAGAGAGTGGGCACAGCAAGGGTGGTCTTCTTTTCCCAGGAAGCGGCTTTGGTGATAGCCTCTGTGGCTATGGCTAGCTGATCCTTGACACCTCCCTCCTTCTTCTTCATAAGCACTGCGAGGGCCTTGGTGATGGCCTCAAGAGCATTCTGGACCTCGTCCTCCATAGGATAAGATTCAGGTTTGTCTTCCACGAACATCTTGGCCTTCCCTTTATCCTTGGCAGCCACCATAACCACTTAAGGGGACCCGACCTGCATCTCTTTCTTCATGCTAGCCCCTTCTGGCACTTAACTTCCTCCGAGCTATCCACAGACTCTATTATCGAAGCCAACATGCACTCCTCTACAAAATCATACACATCTCCAAAGATTCTAAATCCCCGGACATGAATTCTCCACCTATTGTCATAGGTTCACTATCCCCCAAGTATTGCTTCCCCCCATCGATGGCGCACACGCTAACCATGTTGCAAAAGGATGGTCGCTTATACTTGTAGACCTTATGCTTAGGGGTGAATCCTAATCCAGCTCTGGGGGTTAGTAAGAGAGGCTCAATGGCATCCACCATTCATTGGTGATATTTGCCTAGCCCTTTACCTGGAACAAACCCTTGCTTCTTTATAATTCTTGAACCCACAGAGAAGTAGCGATAACCCATAGGGATCTTCTTCTTCTCTACCTCATCCTCCTGACCGATCATGGCCACCCTTAATTCTCCTAACCCTTACTCCGCAAGTGTCGCTGCTGCCATCACAGATTCCTTATCCACCTCTATAGTGACTGGTTTCCCTTGATGAACCAGTTTGATTTTTTGGTGGACCGTAGAGGGGACAGCACCTAGAGCGTGAATCCACAGTCTGCCTAATAGTAGAGAATGAGAAACTGTTATGTCTAACACTGTGAAATTCACTTCTGACCTTACTCCGTTCACTGTTACAGATGTAGTGAATGTTCCAACCACCCCTCGCTTTGAGTTATCATAGGCTCGGATGATAGTATCCGAACTCTTTAACATGCTTTCAGTTAATCCTAGGTTAGGCAGCACCTTTAGCAGACATAGATTCAATGCCAATCCATCATCCACCATCACACACAGAATAGATCTGTAAAAAATATTGACCCTAATGAAGATGGCCTTGTTGTGGTTTTGTTGTTCCGGTGGCAGGTCTGACCAGTCAAATGTAATGGTAGGGCTTTTCTTTAAGGGTATCCCCTCCCCTATAGATGAGAACATTTGGATCACCGAAGTAGTCGGTGTCGCTTCCATCTTTATCAACTTCTGTACTAATCCTCGGTGATATGCCTCGGAGAAGTGCAAAAGTTGCCATATGCTGTATTTGGACTGATTGCTTTTAAGCTGGTTGACTAAGGGGTCCACTTCCAGCTCATCTTCATTGACGATTGCGGGTAAGGGTGGCTTTGTGTGATCCCTTTGTGAGCATGGGATTTTGTACCAGCTCGCGCGTGCAATGATGATGGCTTTTTGAGAAATTTATCCTCAAATCACATGATTTTCGACCATCCGACGATCTTCAAATGGGAATCCTCCTCGGACGTTTTAAATTATTTAACTAAAAAAAATACAAAAAAAGAAATATATATATATATATATATATATATATATATATATATATATATATATATATATATATATATATATATATATATATAAATTAAAAAAAAAGAGACGTAGTCCCGATCGCGAGGGAGCCTCGCGCGAGGCAGCCTCACGAGGAGGCAGCCCACGAGGCAGCCCACGCGAGGCTATGCGTAGCGAAGCAGCCCTCGCGAGGCAGCCTCGCGAAGCTACGCGAGGCAGCCCTCGCGAGGCTGCACGATGCAGCCTCGCGAGGAGGGAGCCTCGCACGAGGCTGCGCGAGGCAGCCCTCGCGAGGAGGAAGCCTCGTGCGAGGCTGCGTGAGGCAGCCTCGCGCGAGGTAGCCTGAGGCAGCCCTCGCGAGGCTGCACGAGGCAGCCTCATGAGGAGGAAGCCTCGCGCGAGGCTGAGCAAGGCTGCGCGAGGTAGCCTCGCCAGGAGGCAACCTCCCGCAAGCCCTCGTGCGCGAGACCCCTCGTCGGTGAGGCTCTACATTTTGGATTTTTTGGGACTTTTTTTTATCTATAAATAGTCGGGTCTTTTTCAGTACACGGGGGCCGGAAATTCAGAGAGAAAAATCCTCTCTTTCAGAACAAAAAATAAAAACAATATTCTTCACTTTCTTCTAACTTTTTCTCGGATAAAAAACACTTTTAGATCCCAAATTTCTTCATTTTAAAATCAAATTTCTTCTTAAATCCTCAGATATTCTCGGGTCTAAAACCAATTTGGAACCAATGTTTGATTATCTTTTGGATAAATAAACACGTTATTTTCCAATTAAAATTACACTAAAATTCCAAGAATAAAACGAAGAATTTTGGACTTTTACCTCAACCTTTTCACATTAAACCACAACAACTAAAAAATGAACGAGGAACGCTCCCGAGGATCGAACGGACACGTCGAAGTGGATTCACGCCAAAAGGGTAAAGCCTCTGAGTTCCTAGAGCTGCTTATTTCGTGTTCCTCCTTTTCTTCTTTTTTATTTTTATTTTTGACCTAGGAATTATTTTTATTCCTTGTTATTGTAAATAACGTTGTAAT
>CATIWQ010739051.1:0-45452 GCA_949673415.1 Euphorbia schlechtendalii | reverse complement strand
AATTAATAAGACAAATATATAAATTTAATCACAGATGAAAACAATAAAAACTAGCCACAATATATTGACATGTTTAATTATCGTTACATATAATCATTTCGAAGTAACTACTTT
This sequence comes from Euphorbia schlechtendalii, assembly GCA_949673415.1. Classification (NCBI taxonomy): domain Eukaryota; kingdom Viridiplantae; phylum Streptophyta; class Magnoliopsida; order Malpighiales; family Euphorbiaceae; genus Euphorbia; species Euphorbia schlechtendalii. The sequence goes on along the minus strand of CATIWQ010739051.1, from coordinate 45,338 downwards.
GATCTCTCTAGCTTCCAAAAAAATGGATACTATGGTCTTTCCAATAGCTATTTATATTCTTTTTTTAAGTTTTGCTTCAGTTTGTAATTCAACATTTGGTTTAGGGAGCTGCAATATTCCAACAATATTCAACTTTGGTGACTCAAATTCCGACACGGGTGCAATCTTCAAAACTCTTATTTAGGTATGTATGCATCATTTTTTTTACGCTTGTCTTGTCTTTTCTTTTCTTTCTTCGTATTCATTTATTCATAGATATTATTGGCAGCCTGTCTCTAGACTTACTTGATTCATCTATTCTGTGAACACTAAGTAGAAATTAAAAAAAGATATCAAACATTGTGTAAGATAATAAAGTCATGTATATATGTAATTAAGCCAATAATAAGAAATGCTTGCATTTAATCATTGTCACTGCTGCTGCTACCTTTCTTATTCTTGTCTTTCTTCTTTCTTGTCTTTTTTGTCTTTCTTTTCTTTCTTGTCCTTCATTTTAATTTCGCTCTTTACATGGCATGCGATATCTTGAGAAAATCTTGTGATCGAAATCTTTGCATCGGAATGGTAAATGAAGTTGGGATTTAAGTTTTAGTAGTTAGACATAGAATTTCAGAATTATGAAATGAAACCATAGTTTTTTTCTGGTTTTTTTACATTGCCTTTAATATTATAGGTTGATACAGTTTGAAGCATTAATGTTTGTAGAGAATTATTAGGCCGAGAGGAGGAATCAATACATGGATGCATTGTCACCGTTCAGTTTTATCTTCAGTTTTCTATGAAGTAGAACTCCTTTAGCACCTCTTTTTCACCATCCTGCTTTAGTTCAATGAATGACATTAGTGACCTATAACTCTATAGCTGCATATATTGAAAGAACTAGTTAAACAAATTACTGTGCTTTTGTTTAATCTTTTTTTTATGCTGCAGTTGTGTTATATTTTTCTTTTTATAGGTTACTTGATTATATTTTTTCAGTTCCTCAGTCTCATGCTCTCACTTATGAATCAATACTTATTATGGCACGTGTAAATAGCATACACCGAGTTAGAGAAAATGACCAACATGAATTTGTTTGCTGGTAGATTGAACTCTTGCTGGGAAAGATCGAAAAGTTTGACGAGTTGATGGCCACAATAGCTGAGAAACGGTTAGACAGTGAGGAGAATAGCTAAAGTTTGAAAAAAAGGTGATAGAAAGAGAAGTCTATATGAATATATTGAATGAAGAATGGTAGATGAAAAATGTAAATTGGAAACACTATATATATTTAGTAGCGTTATTTTTAGTTTGTATAGAATTATGTATTTTTTAGTTCTCGTTTGAATTTGTATACAATCAAATATTATGCATTATCAATTATATAAAAGAATAATTTTTTTTGAATTATAGCATCAATTAAGTATTTTACAAATGTGTTACAATAAGGGCAAAAAGTGTTTCAAATGCAACCAAGTGTTTTAAAAAAATGTTGCGAAAACTGGACATGGTGTTGCAAATATGCTAAAAGTGTTATGAGCAAAGTGTTGCGAAAAAACAACAAAAGTGTTACGAAAAAAATTAACGGACGTTAACGTTGACGGCGACTGGTATTTTTCGCAACACAATAGAAATCGTTTGCAAGTACTAAAAAAGTGTTGTGAAAAGTCTCTTGTCGCAACACATTTCTAAGTGTTGAGAAAAAAAATTGTGTTGCGAAAACGACTTTTCGCAAGGGAAGCATCACCAACGACATTTTTCATGGAAAAGTGTTGCAACAAATGCTTTTGCAACATTTTTGGCACTTTAGGCAACATTTTTTTGTTATTGTGATAGACCATCTATGGCGTAGTGATACTTGTTCGTAGTGAAGATTTTATATATTTAGATTCTCTAATCTTCCACATCTATATTTACTTAACTTTTCATTCTAATCTTCCTATCCAAAAATCTCAAATCTATTTTTATTTTCTTTTACTTTGTCTTTCCTTGTTTGTTTTTCCTTAGACTTGGTTCATTCTCTGTGGGTTCGATATCTTTTAAAACTACATCGCAACTGTATACTTGCAGTTATCATCATTTTTTTATTTGATAAGAGGTATTTACAACACCTACATTTTTTGTGAACAAGTTTTTGGCATCATTATTTGAGGATAAGCCTTACGAAACGTGTGTAGCCAAGTCTCACGAATAAGTTCTTGGAACCATTAGTTATTAAACTTATCAGTGGAAAAGTGACAAAAAAGTTTTTGACACCGTTACCGGGGAATGCAATAGCGTTCTAAGGATCAAAATTCCGGGGAAGGTAAGTAAGTTCTAAAGTTTTTATCTGTTTATTTTATTTTCTATACCATACAATATTCTACATTTCATTCTAGATATGAAAAGATTATGAAATATTCATCTTGGAGGTGATACGTCATAATATTTCATCTTAATTCTTGACAAATAGAAGATTTTCTTCTACTTTTCCTATTCGAGTTCGCGACTGCCTATCGCGCTTGTGAATTCCCCTACCAACTTTCTATTTTCAAAATTCTGTTAATCACGCTTGCGACTTAGACTCACGATCGCGACCTGTGTGATAACTGCAGCGGTTGAGCGATTATTCGATAGTTATTCCACTAAACTCTATAAATTGATGCACGTCTGTTCATCAATCATCTACTCCTACAATCATAATTCTTCCTTTCAAATCAACACATATTCCAAATCAAATATCCTTTCATTTCTTACAAAATTTTCTTTCATCAAAGTGGTTTATCTGACAAGACCAAGTGTTTTTCAGCCAAAGAATATGGTACGAAGCACCATTCCCAATCTATTCGGAAGAAGAGGGAGATCATTATGAAATGATCCGAGTTGCTAAATTTAAGAGTTCCTATGCAATTCATAGGAATAGTCTTATTCATTTAGGTATTTTCGATAGAATTATGTATTATCTCTGAATACTTAATTTTGTTATTTACTCCAACTTGACCCTCGGGAATAGTTTGAGTAATTGCATGGAAATGCTGGTCACAGTGGCATGGAGAAATGATAGACAAAACTGTTTGATCTATCGCCACCATGGGAAAGAATATAAGATCACGAGGAAGGCTTTGGAAAAGTATTTGGGATTTCTAAGGGATTATTTCTATAAGATGCTTCCTGGATGGAATCCCTCATCAACGTGGAATCGCTTGACGGGCCAAATCGATTACGAACAAGAATTCGCCTATAGCCGGTGGATTCGTGATCCTTGTTTGTTGCCATTACACTTTTACTTAAGTGGTGCGCTGTTTGGTAGGTCTAACTTCGATATTGTCATTCCTGAAGAATTGTTTATTTTGGAAGCAATTCTGGAGGGCACGCCTGTCGATGTCTCTGGGATTATGATGGAGACACTTATGTCTGCAGCACAAAATCCTGAATTGACTGAATATGGGTATCGGACAATGGCAAATCTGTTGGGGCAGATAGGGAGATTACCTTATTTTACGAAAATTTTCAATGGTGAAGACGTAATTCCAGAGTTAACATCGGAAGTCCTCATTGAGAAAAATTTCTTAATAAGGTGCATTGGAGAAGATAGAATAACTTATGGTTGGAAACCATGGGAAGAAAGGGTGGAATCAGATCGTGAGAGAGAAAATGAAAATGGGCATGAAGAAAGAAGAAGAAATTCCAACCTCCATGAAATTCCTTGTTTGTTTTTCCTTAGACTTGGTTCCTTCTCTGTGGGTTCGATATCTTTTAAAACCACAATTGTATACTTGCAATTATCATCATTTTTCTATTTGATAAGAGGTATTGACAACACATACATTTTTCGTGAACAAGTTTTTGGCACCATTATTTGAGGATAAGCCTTACGGAACATGTGTTGTCAAGTCTCACGAATAAGTTCTTGGAACCATTAGTTATTAAACTTATCAGTGGAAAAGTTGCGAACACCTACTACCCAATATATCACTGATAATAGCAACCCTTAATTCCTTCTCTTCCGAACCCAACATTTCGAGAATTATTCTCGCATTGTACATCGCCAAGTTACCAAACGAATTGCTAATATCCGGGGATGCTACCACCTCCACATCTATGTTCTCCAAGCTTGTATCATCATGGGAAAAACTACTAAGAGAATCCTCCTCACTACTCGCATACTCTGCCTCTGGACAATGTTGACAACCGACTCCTTGTCTATATACTAGGTAAACAACAACTTCCATTATCCCAATACAAAGTTTAAAAGCATCACACTTTGCACCAAGAGGGATAGAAATCAAACATGATATCATGTCCAAATAGTCTGTCCTATCAATATCACAATCAATTGAAATAATTATCCCAAAGCATCTGACTAAAATTCTCACTAAGGGTTCACTAACCAAGGATGGTAAAATCCCTATTAAGTCCAAATAAACAATACTTTCATCTACCATAAAATTAGTCTTTAAAGGCTGCACTTCGTAGATTATATGTTGCATAATCTTCCAATCTTCATTCATAAAGGCAGCCATACCACCCTCCGATGAAAAGGCAATAATCATACGATCACCACTAGCCGAGGTCATGAATTCTATATCAAACCCCCTCTCCAACACTAAATCGTTGATGGTATGAATTTTTGAGATATAAATCAACCTTATGACACAAGCATGGTTCCTCCAAGGCATCACCGAGACCAACATCTCCTTCGTGGTACTAATTGAGAGCTCGGTTGGATAATTATCAACCTCCCACTCTTTCGAATCCTAGTCCTTACCTCTCTTAACCACATTAGCAAAAAATCTCATGTCTCTCGGTGAATGATGAAATATCGGTTTCCTCTTTGGGGGAGGAACCACTTTCGGTTCCTTGATAAGATTGTTTTACTACGCTAAGAATGCCCTCAAACAAATAGGACCAAAAGAAATTGATCTTAATTTCTTAATTGTATTGTTAATCGATAACGATTCATCCACTGTAAGGAAACCAAAATTCAGATTCTTGGCATTCCTTCTCCACGCCACATACACATGGCCACTAATCCCATACCTCATAAACATCCTTTTCATGGCTAGGTTGTCGATCCCATTTGGGAAGTTTTCAAAATAGATTTTCTAGTGGTCTTGGGGTAGGCCTGAATGATGAAAGAAACGGGTTTGGGGGTGAACCCGAAATTATCAGGGTTGGTGGTAGGCTGGAATCTGTTGAGGTTGGGTTACAGGGGGAGGGTGGTGGCTCGGGTGGGAGGATTGGTGGTGGCAGCTGGGATTTGAACGACGATTGGCTTGGGGTCGGCTTAGGGAGAGGAGCAGTGCCATGACTCATTTGAGTAGGTTGTTTGCTTTTGAAATTATCACCATCATAACCATACATTACAAATGATAAAAAAACATGCGAGATCAGACGGTAAGATGTGGAAATTATCAGAGATAAATAATCGCAACATCAAAGAAGAGAAACAGGGTTGGAATGAAAAACCTAAGAGCTGAAAAACAACTTATATGGCTCTCCCAAATAATAAAACACACAAAACTGCTTATGGGGCCAATTCAAGCTTATTTAGACCAAGATTAATACATAAGTGGCCTTTAAACAAATATACATGACTTCAGACAAAAATATATTTTATACTAGGCGGAGAATGACATATAACTAAGTATAGGACACCTTAAACCTAACAAAAGTAGTATTCAACAAAGTATCTATTTACGATCAATATAAAAAAGTGGTGCATTTTTTCGTTATTGGGATGTAGTGCTACATTTATTGCAAGATAACGAACAAACAATAGAGTGCCTGTTTATCATTAATATTAAAATCATAAACACCAATAGTAGCTTGTCATCCCAAATCAATAAATTTATTGTTGGATGCTTTTATGTATGCTCTCAAAATTGTTTCCACCTAAGTTCAAATTGGTCAATATTGAAACAAAGTAAACCCTATGGCTCCCCCAACTGCCCCCAAGCCAGCCACCATCACGCCAGCCACCACCAAGCCAATCATCGCCCTTTCGCCAACCACCACTCTTTCCCCAACTGCCACCCTCCCCAGCCTAGCCACCACTGTCCCTTCACCCCCAACCCATCCCAGCCCAAATAGCCTCTCAACTCCGTCAAAGTCTATTCGAGAACTTCTCGAATGGCATCGATGCGCAAGCCATGAAGAAAGCATTCATTCTTTATGGGGTTCGCGGTATGTGTACGTTGCATGGAAGAGAAACGTGAGAAACCTTAATTTTGGGTTCATAACCTTAGAAGAGCCCATGTCGTCCATGGATACAATTGAGAAATTACATTCAATCTCATTTGGACCGATTAGGCTACGAGCATTCAAAGTTAGATTATAGGATACCATCAGCCAAGAAGAGGTCGATTTTTGTTAAATCCCCTAAGGACTCAAGGTCCTTTTCTGATGTCATTTTCAATAAGGTGATAACTCACTCTGTTGTGAAGGAGAAGAAGGTGATTAACATCGCGGAGCTGGTTCCCAACAATAGTAGGGATAAGGAGGAGTTGTTGGTGTCGGTGACCTTGTGGAAGAATAGATCCTATGTTGCTCGATTGATTAACATATCTCAAATTCCAATCATCACTAACCTTATCGAGGAGAGGGGCTTCGCCATGGATTTCATGGCTCCGGCCAGCGATGATTGCATTATTATTTCCTTTGCTACCATGGAGGGGCTGACTTCTTTTCTTTATGGTGATTGAAAAATTATGTAGCATCTTTTGTTAGAAGTGCACCCCCTATCGACTGATTTTGTGTTAAAGGAGAGCATTGTGTATTTGGATCTCATGGGAATCCCACCATCCCTTGTTAGCGAGATAATGGTAAAGAATTTAGCGAGTTTTTTTAGCCGTATTATTTCGTTTGATCACAATTTTGAAAGACCCGACCGGTTGGACTCAATCTCATGTTTGATTTTGGTACCGCTTGTTACTAAATGTGACCCTTTTAAAGTATGCATCGGGAACATTGAGGATATAGTATACTTGGTATTGAGGCAAGGTGTTGGTTGCCAATGCGGCTCGGAGGTCAATTTTAGTAATCGGAGTAGTGATGGGGAATCAATGTGTGGCTCATCTATTGGGGTAGCATCCATAAACTCCAAATCAATGGCTTCTGAGAGTGCTTATATAGTGACTCTATCGGAGCTTGCCAGTGGGAGTGTGGTTCCCAAAACGGTTGAGGCCATGACTGAAAATAAGAGCATCTCCATGTGTGTTGGTGAGGTAAACGATTTGACAGACTTGCAGCTTGGTCCAATCGATTCTGCTTGCATTGGGACAACAATAGGGGGTGATTCCTTAGGCCTAGATATAGTGAATATGAACAAGGTGCTATTTTTTTTGAAGGTGAAGGAGCTCAGGCAAAGAGAGGAGGAGTTAACTTTCAATGTGGGTGAACGAGCGAAGCTTTTTAACAAGCAACAATTCAATGTTGTTATCGACGCTTTGAGGGATGGGAGTAAGCTTGCTATTCTTTGCATTACTGAGTTTTAATTAATTTGTATTATGTCTCTTAATTTTTTGAGTTAGAATTGTTGGGGAGGAGTATCGAATAGTGCCAAACAATTTTTTTATTCGCTCTTGTATTAGAAAATGGAATTTACAATTTATTGTTTTAATTTAAACAAAAGTGGCTAGTGTTTCGGACCAGGTAATTTGTAAGCTATAGGGCCACAATGACTTTGCACACTTTCCCGTTCCGTTGTTGGGTCTATCGGGGGGAATCGTTTTGCCTTGGAATTCATCATTGATCCACGTATCGATTATTGATTCTTCGAATAGATGGATTATTTTTCATGTTGAATCAAATGTCATAGACATCCATGTGGTTGCTTTATATGGTCACATGAGATTTTTCAAGAGGGACCATATGTGGGAGGAGTTGACACCGAGAATTCTTGCCCTTGAGAATGCTATTATTTGTGGGGATTTCAACGAGGTAATTCATCGCTCGAAACATTCAGGGGGAGGTTTTTCTATTTCCATGATTTTATTAATAATTGTGCACTTCACGATTTATCATAGCATGGGAGGGATTATACGTGGTCAAACTGTCAAGCGTACTCGAGAATTAACCACGTATTCATGTCTTATGATATTTTGGATTTATGGCCCTTGGGGAACATTTCTACAATGGACATGACTCTCTCAGACCACTTCCCCATCGTTTTTAAATTGAGAGCATCAAGTGCTTTGGGGTCTAAACTATTTCAATCTTCGAATTTTTGGTGGGATAACTCGAAGTTTAAGTACTTCATTAGGAATAAATGGGGGATGAACTGTAGTAGATGGGGCAGCAAGGACGTCGACATTAATTTTCCAAGGTTAGGTGAGTTTACTCGACCATGGCACATAGTGCACTTTGGTAATCTTGAGCAGCGGATTAAAGGGTTGGAAGTGAGAATCCTCGCTCTCACTTCAAGCTTGGTACCTCTGTGTTTAGATGACGTGTTAACACATGAGCTAAACTTGAAAAGAACCGAACTCTTTAAGGCTAGAATATGTCATGAATAGTTGAAACACCAATAATCCAATGTTTGGTGGACGATCCTTAGGGATAATAACACGTCTTTTTTCCATCGTGTTACTTCGAAGAGGGTTAGAGGTAGTCGCATAGACCAGCTAGAAAATAATGGAGTTTTATTGAATGATATTGGGGAAATTTCATGGGCTATAAGGGATTTTTATGGTGTTTTATTTGCGAAAAGACCTACTGTCCCATTTTTGCTATTGGGGCTATAATTTCGAGAACTTGATAAGGCCTCTAAGCTGAGTTTAATTGAGCTGTTTACAATAGCCGAAGTGGTGGTAGCCTTGAATAAGTGTGGCGATGATGGGGCTCCCAGCCTAATGGTTTTAACTTCTATTTCTACAAGAGATTTTGGGATGTTTTACAACCTGATATCATGAGGTTTTTTTCTCACTTCCACAAGACCGGTGCCATCTCGGAGTCTATGAAATTGTTGCATATGGTCCTCATCCCCAAACCAGGTTCTTCTTTATTGAATAATTTTAGACCCATTGCACTCGTTCATGGTATGTATAAATTGTTAACTAAGGTTCTCATGAATTATCTACAACCCTCCCTTAGTGGGCTGATTTTGAGCAACCATTTTACCTTTTTCAAGGACTAGAGTATTCATTAATGTTCCTTTATTGCCATAGAATTAATCCATTCCGTTCATAGAATGAAGCAATCTTGCTTTGTTTTAAAGTTGGATTTTCGAAAGGCTTACAATTATGCTTCTTGGTCATATATTGATGCGGTGTCGAGGAGAATGAATTTTGATGAGAAATGGATTGAATGGCTTTTGGGGTGTCGGCTGAATTCCAAGGTCTCGGTTTTGGTTAAAGGTACCTATTCATGTGGGTAGAGGTGAAAAGTAAGGTGACCTGATCTCTCCGTTCAGCTTTCTCTTAGCAATCGAGGGTCTTAAGCAATTGTACGATGCTTGTATTCGGGAATAATTAATTCCAGGGTTTTGCATTGATGGTATGGAGTTAGATGTTTTATTAATCCAATTCGTGAATGACAAGATGTGCTTTTTTCCAGCGGACCTGACACTCATTCCTACCTTCATTAGAATTTTACGTTGCTTTGAGCTATTGTCGGGGTTTAAGCATAAACTATCATAAGAGCTCGTTATTAGGTTAACGTTGATGATGATTTTGTGTATTTGTGTGTGGGCCTATTAGGGTGCAAGGCTGAATTTTTCCAATAACATACTTAGGAGCTCCATTAATCTACAAAAAGATCCCAACATCATATTGGAACTTGTTGATAGAAAAGTTCCAAAGTCACCTATCGAGTTAGAGAGGGCGATGTCTTTCTTATGTGGGGAGAGTAACTCTCATTAATTAGGTCTTCCCATCTCTCCCAATTTACATTTTTTCGCTTTTTTAGTTGCCAAACGTGATGATCAACAAACTTACACATTTTATGCATAATTTCCTTCGAAAAGGAGATGTGAACAAATCCAGGTTATGCAAGGTAATGTGGAGCATGGTTTCTTTACCCAAATATCTTGGTGGGCTTTACATTAGAGACTTTAAGGTAATTAATGTTAGCCTCTTATTAAAGTGGATTTGGAAGCTTAGGATCTCGGACCTCGATTCGTTATGGTTTAAAATATGTGTGAAAGGATACGATTTTCTATCTTAGGGGTGTTCAATTTAGTTGAGATTAAGTCTTTGTCTCATCTTTGGAAGGGTATTTTCACGTGTTTTGTGAAGAATGCTACAAGTTGGGAGTTATTCAAGTAAAATTTAAAGGTCTCTATCGGTAGCGGTGAATTGTGCTCATTTTGCAATGACAATTAAATATCAAATGTCCCCTTGGTAAGCTTATTTTCGAACATGTACTTGTTCTGAAACTGTAAGTGGTGTAGCATACGTGAGGGTTGCTCAATATTATTTGGTGTGGAGGCTTTTTCTAGACTGTTTTGGAAGCACAACTTAAGGATTTCAGTGAGAGAGAGGTGCGACAAGTTAAGGGGATGGATAATCCAAGCTTGTCGCTATTTGTAGCATAGCAGATGTTTCTTTCTAGGTAGGGCAGCAGCTGCAGCTACTGTGGTCCTAAAGAAATGATTTTTTTCTTTGGGACCCGGTGATCATACATCATACACGGCTAAATCTTTTTACTACGAGTTTTATGGTGGATATCTATATTTGCTTCCGGGTGTCGATTTCTTCATTTTGTAGAATGCAAGGGTGCTACCCAAGGTTTGGTTTTTTGGTTGGTTGCTCTTCCACCGAAAACTCCCAATGATGAGTTTGCTATTGCTTAGGGGGTGTCCCAACATTCTCGATTCGGAGTGCCCTTTTTATGTAGAAGATGAAATTGTAGAACATGCCATTGTAAATTGTCATGGATGCTCGATGGTTTGGAAAAGTTTGTTCAAGATGTTTGGAATATCATTGATGATGCCTAACTTGGGATTCGATTTTCTCATGCTTTGGAGAACCCATTTCCATAGCGGCCCTAAATGTGACTTTGCCACATCCATTTGGTTTTCCTATGCGTGGTTACTTTGGAAGTGCCAGAACAAATTTTTTTTTGATGGTGTAGTTGGATCGGAGGATCTTGCTTTATCTTGTATCTATTTTTCATGATTTGCCTTTAAATGTAACATTAATAGACACATGGACTTTGGGATTTCAGATGTTTTTTTAATCTGAATTTATTCCTTATTTGTAATTAACTAGTATGGTATTCTCTTCTCGAGAGTATTATTCTAGTCCTTTTTTTATTAATGAATTTTTGGCTAAGCCTTGACTCTTGCTTGGTGGAGGTGCCAACCTAGTTGAGATGTCCATCTCTTAAGTTGTAGTCTTGGTCGTTTTCTTCGAAAAAACAAATTTATTATTTTACTTTTTTGTTGTTACCGATAATTAGATAATGAAGCTTAGGTTAGGAAAACGAATTTTGTTAAAAAATTAAAGAAAACACACGATAAGTAATAGAAAGGAAAAGGAAAAAAATGAATGCAAAAAATGATCATATGCATATAAGATCTTGGAGACGTGCATGGCTCTGCTAGGGTTTTCTTGCTTCCCTAGCCACCATTCATGAAAATTGCCAAATTTCTGCCAAAAATCATTCCATTTTCCATTACGATCTGTTACTCATCACTTTACCATGGATCACGACCTCTCTAATGCTGGTTTTATAGTTGAACTTTTCAACCAGCAGTCCTATCCACACCTACCAAGGCTGCCACACAGCCTCAACCTGTTCCTAATAGTAGCAGGCTGCATTCTACTCCTCAAATAGAAACCTACATGCAAAGAGCAAGAGGTCAGACATCGCATCCAACTAGGGCCACTCAACCGGCCATCGTCTCTAATAAGGGAGGCTACAAAACTGTACGTATTGCATAGGAGGTGTAAGATGAATGGGTGTAGCAATGTGCCTCTTCGTTGATTGGCCAATTGATCCTGGCCAAGGGAAGCCAACCACAACGAGTTGAGGATATCAAATCTCTGCTCTCGAAGATTTGGGATATAAATCATAATTGGAAAGTGATCCCTATTGGCCGGAATTATTTCCACATGATGTTAGGATTGATTAATCATAAGAATCGAGTTTGGAGTAAAGGGAGTGTTGATTTGAAGCTAGGTGTATTTCTTTTGTAGCCATGGATGCCAGATTTTGATCCTTATGCGACCAATATCACAAATACACAAGTATGGGTAAATTACGGGGGCTTCCATGAGAACATTGGGATTCTAAAACGGTTGCAGAAATTGCTAGTTAGTTCTATATTTTACTCCTAATTGATAAGGAGACGCTGGAAGGTACCTTTGGCCACTATGCTAGAATACTTATCAACATTGATTTGTCTAAAGGGCTGCTACATACACTAGGAGTTGCGCGAGAGGGAAACAAAATTTGGATTAATCATATTTTTGAGAACTCGCTCGCCTTTTGCAAGTTGTGTAACTCGATTGGTCATCAATCATATGATTGTAGGAAAAATAAAAAACCAATAGTAGAGAACCCCTATAATCCAAATGGTAGAAAGGTCGATAAAGTAAAAAAGGTGAAGATGATGATAAGTGTATAATTACACTTATTATCATGATATTTTTATTCATAAAATGATATGGTTTTGAGTCATTTTATACTTCATATAAAAGATTTCACGTGGTAGGTAGTTGTTTTGGATGCAAGTGCAGAAACTAGGTGAATCTTGGGAGTAAAATGATCAAAGATGGAATTCTATGTAAAAAGATTGAAAAAGATGCAAAAAGATGCATGGAACACAAGGATTTGGCTTAGGATTGAAATTGTCAAAGATCAGCAAAGTTGCAAAGAAGAAACATGAAGAAAAACACATTTCAAGATTGTGACACCCATTCGCGGTTGTGACATGTCATTCTTCACAAGCAGAAAATTTTGGAAAAAAATCTACTGTCTAAATTTTTGTATCCCCTTCAATGTCCCCCATTCAAAGTTTGACATGTGTAAGTTTTTAAAATTTTTTTATTCATTCTAATTTTCTCTTTCTTGTTAGTGGGTTTCTCTTTCCTTTGTGTCCAACACATGTTAAACTTTGAATGGGGGACATTGAAGGGGATACACAAATGGGGATAGCAGATTTTTTTCAAAAATTTCCAACCAATAGTCACGATCATGACACACATATCACGCTTGCGACTTGTGACGGTTATTGATAAACTCTTCTCAACTACCAATCACCGGATAAGAACGATCAACCGCCATCAACTATTAGATGAAAAGACACCTTTTGGAAGTAGACCAATCATAAAAAGGTGCCTTTCCATTGTGGATAAGGATGAAACTTTGCATCCAATCATATTGAAGTGATACAACCCTTCGCCAATGGACACGACTCTTCGTTTGGATAGACGCAACCCTTTGCACTCTATAAATAAGGTTCAAAATCAACCATTTTCATGGTGTGTGGGATATAATGACATGCATGGTAGGCAATGTATAGTAGTGTGCTTGTATGATAGAGAGTGAAAATATATAGATTTCGCTACGTTCAAAGTTATAGTGAGAAAAATATATAAGTGATTCGATTTTTATTGTGATTACTAGAATTCTTCACAAATTTGAGCGATTGTTGTATGAGTTTAATTGCAAAGCACTTATCAATAAAAGTTTCTATTCTTCGACATTCATTTGTTCGATATTCACAAAGAATAGCATCTTAGCGGAGGTTTTGTACGAGTCGAGACCGAATTCAAAGTAGACTCAGAAATTGCGGGAATTAACGACTCCCATTAAAGAGTGGATATGGTTTGATCAACTTTAGCTTTCACTTGTATACCTTACAACTTTACTTTGTTTTCTACTTAAACTTTCTATTTAGAAATTTATGATATGTCTATGTGTCATAATGAGTATTTCGTCTTGCATCATTTATATTAATCAAGTTATATGCTTTCGAGTTGACTTTAAGAGTGATTTCGGAGTAAACAAGATTGTGTATACTCACTGGATCTGTGATTATAACGCTATTTAGTGAGCCAACATTTTTGGAGTGGTAACTTGCTAAATATGGCTACGTGAGAGTAGCCCATACTAAGCATAGTATTATTGTTATCCAGGTTGTTTTAAGTGTTCTAATTCATTTACCCTAGATTTAGAAAATTCATTTCATGTGTTGCTCAGTGGTGAATTATTGAATATTTGAGCGTCTAGAACCGTGTTTGTTGAAGTTATCTAATGTATGAAATCTTCTGAATGATTTTGCATGTTTTTCTCTACTATACTTATTCTTAGGGAATATCTATATAGCTTACATCTTCTCTAATCTGTTCATCCATCTATCTATTCATCAGTCTACCATCCAAACCCTCCAATAAAAATTATCTTATTTCTTTTTTTTTCTATAACTCTAGTTGGTCTTTAGAACTGAATTCCTTCCCTATGAGATCGATATCTTTTAAAACTACATCGTAATTGTATACTTGCAGTGGTAATCATTTTTCTATTTGATAAGTGGTATCGACAACACCTGTTCATATTTAGAACTTTTATCTTATTAGTAGAAAAGTGGGGAACAAGGTTTTTGGCACAGTTAACGAATATAAGCCTATCGGAACGAGTATAGTCAAAATCTTGTTCTCAGATGACAAAAACTCAATCTGAGGAAGCGGCCAATGAGGTTGCTCCGAACTTGGAACTTCTGACTAGGAGTAAACCTAGGCAAAAAAGACTAGTTAAATGGCTCCAAGCCGATGTTCCAGCGGTGACAATCTTTAAACATATTAAGGATAGCCTTAACAAGAAAATTTCAACAACACCCTTGGTGGATCAGGTTAGAGAGAATGTGGATGATTCAGGAAAGTTTAGTAGATGATGATCATATTGACTCCTCCGATGGGTCTCTGAATGGGGAGGAATTCATAGAGGAACCTCTTTCAACTCATTTCGTCGTTAACCTGAATGGTATCAATTTTGTAGTCAATCTAGTGGAGGGGAAGGCAGCTACTCCGAAGGTGAAATTGTTAAGAGACAAAGGGGATTCTTGGGCTAATATGATCGAACATGATGAGGTTGGAGAATGGGAAGTTGCAACAAGGAGGAAAAAAACTGGAAAGTTAGTTTCGCCATTGCATAATTTGCGAATTCTTTCGAGAAGGTATGATCGATGATCAATCTTTTTTGGAATTGTAGGGGTATTCACAATATTGATACCCAAAATTATCTTCATAGTATGATTATGGATTATAAACCAATGATTATATGTATTACTGATACGATGATTGTATTTGATAAAATTTCACCATCTTTTTGGAGGCAAGTAGGCTTTGAATTTATTAATTTGAATGAGAAGAGCATCCCAACGTTGTGGCTCTTAAAATCGAATAGATGTGATTGGGAAAATGATATTGTTTCCTACATATCAATTTTTAGACGTTAGCTTGCACAAGAATAACTATACATTTAATCTTGGTTTGGTTTATGCTAGTACATACATAATAAAACATTCTAACTTGTTTCATGATATTCGTGCGGTTGCGGTGTCCGAGGAGATAAGGAGAATTTGGATAGGTGACTTTAATGTCGTGCTGAGTAGCCATGAGAAATCTGGACAGCCACCAAATGCACGTTCATGTTGGGACTTTTAGAAATGTATTGAAGATTCAAATCTTATTGATGTCCCTAATATTGGGCTGCTTTTCACCTGGACTAATAATCAAGCTGGTAATGATCAAGTTAACTCATGAATGGGTAAAAGTATGGTAAGCGTTGATTTGTAGATGTTTACAGCTCCTACAGCTGCACAGTTTTTGCTCACCACCATTCGAACCACCATCCCATTCTCTTTTCATTGGCCTTTGGAGAGGGAAGAATCTACCTGTTCTGATTCCAATTTATGTGTGTGATGCATGAATTCCTCTGCGGTATTATTGAAGCTCATTGGCGGGTAAATTTACCATCCCTACCACTATCTTAGCTTCTAATGCTCAAGCTTAAAACGTTGCTTCCGATTCTTGTTAACTGGAATAAGGAGGTATTTAGGAACTTGGACAATAATATATGGGTTGGCGAGAGAGCGCTACTGGAAATTCAGAATCAAATCTCTCAAGATTGACTGAATGTAAAATTATCAATGGATGAATTAATGGTGCACTCACAGCTCGAGTTACATCTTTTCGGCAAAGGGAGATTTATTTCAAGGAAAAGAGCGGGTAATGTGGCTTAAAGAGGGAGATAATAACACAAATTTCTTCCACTGAGTTGTCAATATTCTTCTGTCTTCATTCAGGGATTAAATCTCTAATGATAAACGGTGTAATGACTACGGACATTGAGGAAATTTCAACACATATGATTGATTACTACGACAGCCTTTTCCATGCTTATATAGATGTTTTAGTGGATTTTCTACTGGTCCACTTATTAGTTCCAAAGAGGGTTAATGACAAGGATAATCGGTACATGATAAAATAGCCAAGAACGCAGTACATTAGGGATACGATTTTCGATGTGGATCCACGTATATCCCCTAGACTTGACAACATCAAAGGTACATTTTTCCTAAAGTATTGTGACATTACTAGGGCTGACGTTTGTAGAGTGGTAAAGGACTTCTTTGCATCGGGTTATATGTTGCCGGGTCTTACCTCTTGCTTGATCATTTTAATTCCTAAGAAGGAGGGGGTAGATAAGGCAGAAGATATTCGACCCGTTGCCATGAGTAAATTTGTTTTCAAAGTTATAACAAAGATAATTGCTAATCAGTTGGGTAGTATCGCAAATAGAATCCTCTTTGACAACCAATTCGACTTTGTGAAAAATCACTTAATTCATGAGAGTATCCCGATGGCTTCTGAGGGTGTCAATTTCATGAATCAAAAAATTTTTGGTGGTAATCTAGAGATGAAAATTGACATATGGAAGGCCTTCGATACACTATATTGGAATTTCTTATTTATTGTTCTCACTGCTTTTGGATTTTTATCAAGGGGGTTAGGAGTATTTTACACTCGGCCAGAATTTCGATTCTTGCACCTTTGGGACAACAAGGTTATTTCCAATGCTCAAGAGGAGTACGACAAAGGGATTCCCTCTTACCAATGTTGTTTTTCTTGGCGAAGGATCTCTTGAGCTGTTTATTATTATAGTTAGCGAGTTCGGGCTCTATTAATCAGATAAAGTACACAAAGGATGCTCTCTTACCTTCACATATGCTATATGCGGACAATATATTGCAATTTTGTAAAGCCTCGGTCTCTAAAATGGAAGTAATCAACGATGCCTTTATATGGCATAAATTCAAGTCAACATGTTAATTAGAATAAATCTTTTATTTATTTCAGCACTTCTATTAATGATGATAGAGCGAAAAACCTTGCAGAAATCACAGGGATACAATGGGGGGAGTTACCATTTTCTTGTTAGACATGATGTATGCCCTAGAGGTAATTAGGGCGATATTTCATTATTAGTTATAATGTACAAATAATTTTCAGCTTATTGATATCAATAATAAAGGCATCTTTGTTGTTTATCAATGTTTATTTAAATTATATATCTCACTGGTATGATATATATGTTCTATTCATTGATAAGACTAAGTCTATGACTATTTCATAGCGTGAAACTACGATGGCATAGTGGGAGCTATGTGGTTTGAGAACTGCACACACATGTTACCATGAATAGTCTAAATATCTCTAGTCATAGTTTCATTGGGACTAGACATCAATGGAGTGGACAAACTAGCAAGTGTAGGCTTACTCCTTGGATTAGATCCAATTAGTTGAAACTCATGAGCTGAAGGTGGTACCTTGAACTAACATATGAATGTATTCGAGTAATACATGGGAGACCGCTATAAGAGAGATACTTGGAAATAACTATATCCATGTGTTGGTGTCATGTCTTACTACAGTAGCAGTACAAGTATCCTCAAACATGAGATACTGGTTACCTTGTGTAGGAGTTGCTATACTTTGGGTCATACTTATTCATACCCTGGTGATAAGGATGATATGAATTATTATGAGTATAGTGATGATCACTCGTTGGTAAGCCGAGTGGTTAAGATGGGATCCATCGCTTCTCATATAGTCATATAATGGGAGTTGTACCTTCAGGCCTCTTGTTGAAGTGACATGCTTATAAACCTCTAATCAGAGTATAATTAAGATTGATAGAACTTGTTTCTAGTAGTCAATCTTGATACATTATGGTAAGTGGTATTCTTCATGAACAAGTGTAACTCCATGATAGCTACGGTTATAAAATGAGCTCACACTTAATCCGAGCTCAATAAACTATATAGTACCTAACCTAATTGAAGGAGTGTATTATGTTGGTTATAATTGTAGAACTGGATCAAGTCACAAGCACATCACGTTCCGAGTATTGGGGGATCATACGCCTTTGCTAGAAAGCCATTTGATCATCTAAAGTAATAAGGTTTCATATCGATATGGAACACTGAGCCTGAAGGTTTCTGGATGGGAAACCAAGTTCAGGTTAACCTCTAGCAGCTCTATACTTCGAGATCCTATGAGGTCACATACTTTGGGTTTTTTTATCGGACTAAGTAAAAGACTTATAGACTAGGTCTATATAGAGAATATTAAGAAACTCAAAATCGTGGATGAATATTAATTGGTTCGACCAAATAATAATTAAAGGTTTTAAGAAGGGGTTTTAGAAAATTTGCATAAGGGTGAGCAAGGGAGTTTTTCTCGTTGCTAGTGGCCCTTGTGAACACAGGATGTTCATGGGTGGGGCCCGCGAGGGTACCGCGCGAGCAAATTGGCTCATAGGTCGCTAGCATGCGCTAGACAAGGCCAGCACATGCTGGTGGGCTACAAGCCCACCTGTTGCAGCCCGCAAGCCTGGCTTGCAGAATAGCCAACAAGCCTGGCTTGCAAGATAAGGCAAGCCCATTAGGGCTTGCCTAATAGTAGCTGCACAACCTGCATATGTAGGCTATGCACGCGGGTTGACCCGTGCAGAGCTGGAGCTTCAAAAGATAACTCGTGTGTGGGATGGGAATATTTCCATCCCACATTGCTTTTTGATGGTAGCTTTTTGCTCTCCTCCCACTATAAATAGTGATCTATCCCTTTCTTCTTTACTCACTTCAGCTCAGCTTTTGCTTATGTGTTTTGACATCTTTCTTTGCGAGCTTTTGCAATATCCTCCATGAGTTTCTCTGTTTTCACAAGAATTCTTTTGAAGGCTTATTCATATTTTTGGAAAGAGCCTTCTAACTTATATCTTTGGGTTGGTCTTCGAGTGGTCTAGCAGGTGTTGTTAACCAACAAGTTTTCCTCTATGGGAGGTTTTGGTTTGTCGGGATCCGTGAGGATTAATCATAGAGGGTGTCCTATTTTGGAGGCTAGTGCTAATAAAGTGCTGTCCAATTGCTCCAAGGGAGTGCCACATTAAAGGGAAAGGCACACATCAACTGGTAATGCTCTCAACTTAGATGTTAGGTTTCTTTTATTAAGTTTTATAAACCTATGAGCATCTATGGTACGTTTCAACTTAGATTATATCAATCATAGCATGCTTAATAGTTCTTGTAGGGTTAATTTTAAGTTTTGAAATTCCACCGTGCAAGTTCACATGTTCAATTACTGCATTACTTAACCATCAGTGTTATCAGAGCCTACCTTATGCTATGCATGAATGATAATAATATGTTGAAATGATATTTTCTATGAATTGATTAAAGTATGCTATGTATTATTTAGGTTTCAATTCTTGTCATAGAAAATGATATAATAACTAGATTAAGGTTTTGCTAAAACTTAGTCTAGGTGATTATCATATAAATTAAAAATATTTTACCACACATGTAAATGCTTTAAATTGAGGGTCGTCCAATACTACACTCAATTAAAAGAATGAAATTTTAAAATCATAATTGTTTGTGGTACAACGAATCAAAGTTCTCATGGTTATTTTGGTAAGGATTGGACTTGGTTACTCATTTACTCTAAGGGGCCTCTCCTACTTGGATATCTCCATCGATATTAGGTTTAAGCGTGCCAAAGGGACTTTTATAGCTTAGTTGAAATCTAGTATGAAAATTGGATTCCACATATGATTTTACAATCGTGGTTTAACTTGTTAAATTAAAACCTATAGACACAGGTGTACGAACTTAAACATGGGTCATGTTTGTTTTGCATGCTATGTGGAGTCTTGGCATAATGAAATGATTATGATGTACAAATCTTGAGCATTTTCCCTTAGATTAATAATTCCACATAGCCTGGAATAGTTATTAGCATAATCATATCCATCGTATAAGACTTAGTCTAGGACGAGACCAACTACACCAATAAAATCCCTACAACAATATTAAGGTAGTAAATTATCTTCCCATCATAAGTCGTGATACGAACCTTATTAATGGATATAAGGATGTGTACAACATGCTTTCACTTAAAATGTGCTTGATCATGAGACTATATGGGGTTATTGCCTTAAACAAAATGTGTTAGTTATCTATGTCAGTGGAGCTAATGCTAGAATGGAGATATATTTGAGTTGTCGTACAATTAGGTACGCATGTCTCAAGAGAGAGAACTCAAATGGATTGGCAATTGCATGAAATGCAAATGGATAGGTTCCAACCATGATATTTATTATGGCTTGACATACTCTAGCGAGGTCATAATGAATGGGCTATAGATGCTACCTACTAAGGAAAATTGTTTGGACCAGATTTCCCGAATTCAATAGAAGGGGCTATTTGAATGTCGATAAAAATAGTAGATAATATGTGTTTAATTAAAGACCTTTTATATTAAATACATGTACATATACTAATGTCTGAATAATTTCTATCTTATATCTAGGTTGAATATGATCACTTATGAAAATACTCATATAGTATGATGTTTACAACTTCAATGAGTGGTTTGGTATTGTTAGAGGAGTTCTCAAGAACTACTACCTGGATTATGCTCTTGATGATCCGAGTCCCAAACATCTTGACAAGAATGCTTTTGCATGTGAGATGAATTATTACGAGAGGTATAAGGGAAACTATGAGTTTGTTGCAAAGCTCATGTTAGATAACATGCTCTTAAAGTACACACATGTGTACAAAGGGTTTGATCTCGCAACCATGATTCATCATCTCAATTCGATAGAAAGTCTAGAAGATAGATTGTTCCATAGTAAGTTGTAGGGAGACACCTTAGCAGAGTTGGCTATATACATATATGACAACTCAGAGAAATTAAGGGAGTTGAGTGTTAAGCATAGTGAGCAGTCTTTGAGAGAAATAGTATTGAGGGGGATTACCCAATAAATATGATTCTTCCAAGAAGATGCTTAAGGAGTGTTCCCTCAACTGTGCCTAAACCTAACTTATGGACTTGCTTGAGATTTATGAAATTGAGCTTAGAAATAAACTTAAGGAGAAAGCGAATGATGAGGACCTTAAGTTGAAGAAACTTAAAGGTTTAAAAGTCAAGAGAAAGCTCATGAAGCAGCTGGAGTTGAAGAGAGAAAATATTTGTCTTCGAACAAGATCATCAGATAATGATGAGGGTTGTGGCTTGAATTTCTAGAGGTATTTTCATACTAGAGAGTTTCTCTATGATTCCTTATGAGTCTACATGGGTATTAGATACAGGTTGTGGTACTTATATCTGTACTTCTATGTAGGGGTTGCGGAACAGTAGGAGGCTTGCAAAGAGGAAAATGGACCTCAGAGTTGGAAATGGAGCATGGGTTACTGCAACAACTGTAGGGACATATAACATTTGTTTGCCTAGTGGCCTTGTTTTAGTTTTGAACAATTGCTATTACATTTCTGCTATCACTAAGAATATTATTTCTGTTGCGCGTTTAGCAACAAATGGATTTGAGATTTTATTTTCTAATAATAATTGTCAAATTTGACACAATAATTTTCTTTATGCTTGTGGAATGTGTGGATGAAATTTAAGTTATAGTTACTAAAATTGAACTGCGAACATCGTTAAGAAATTGAAGTTAGATAATGACAAATCTTGATACTTATGGCATTGTCATCTAGGCCCTATAAATGAGACTTGCTTAACTAAGTTACACAACTATGATAACTTGGGACCAATGGAATGGGAATCCTATGGGGCGTACAAACCTTTTTTAAAGGGTAAGATGACTAAGAAACCTTTTAAAGGAAAGGGTCAGCATGCTACAAGTACTTTGGAAATAATACATTCCGATGTATGTGGTTTAATGAGAGTGAAGACACATGAAGATCTCGTCTACTTCATAACCTTTATCGATGATTACTCATGATATGGTTATTTGTGCCTAATGAGGCACAAGTCTGAAAGTTTTGAGAAATTCAAAGAGTTCAGGTTCAAAGTAGAGAAACAGCTTGGGAAAAGTATCAAGACCCTTCGATTTGATCAAGGCGGTGAATACTTAAGTTAAGAGTTTCAGGATTATTTAAGGGATAATGGTATTTTATCCCAATGGACACCTCCTTATACATCCTAACACAATGGAGTGTCGGAAAGGAGAAATTGAAACCTACTCCATATGGTTTGATCCATGATGAGCTAAGCAGAGCTCAACAAATCCTTTTGGTGTTATGCACTTGAGAGTACATTTTATATTCTAAACAAAGTGCCCTCGAAATAAGTTGATCAAACACCATACAAAATGTGGTATGGTAAGAAACCAGCTCTTTCTCACCTGAGAGTTTGAGGATGTCCTGCTTATGTAAAGAGGACAAGTTTAGATAAGTTGGGTGCTAAGTCTGACAGGTGTCTGTTTGTAAGTTACCCTAAGGAGACTATGGGTTATATCTTTTATGATCCCAATGAATAAAAGGTATTTGTTTCTAGCAATGCTCAGTTCCTCGAGAAGGAACATATACCTGCGAAAGATAGTGGGAGCAATCTTGAGCTAGGCGCTCAAGATGATCAAATAGACAATACTCTGCTTGTTCCTACACCTATTCATAAGCAAGCGTAAGTATGGAATAACCTATTATAACACTAACATTGCATAGGCCAGGTCGGGCTCTAGTTATTTCATCATTGATGATAAGCATATCTTCCTTATGGAAGATGATGAGCCCAAGACTTACAAGGAGGCAATGTCCGGCTCAGAGTTTAACAAATGGTTTATAGCCATGAAGTCGGAGATGGACTTATGTACAAAAATCAAGTTTAGAACTTGGTTGATGCTCCAAGTGGGTTTAAGCCCATAGGATGTAAGGGGGTTTTCAAGAAGAAAACAAACATGGATGATAATGATGAAACCTTTTCACCAGTGGCCATGTTAAAGTCCATTAGAATATTCCTTACCATCATTGCTCTTAACGATTATGAGATCTGGCAAATGGATGTGAAAACAATGTTCCTTATTAAGAACCTTGATCGGGTTGTATATATGACACAACCCAAAGGTTTTAGATCCCTAGACAGCTCGATGGTATGCAAATTGCAATGGTCCATTTATGGAATTAAGTAAGAATCAAGGAATTGGAATATTAAGT
Organism: Euphorbia schlechtendalii; assembly: GCA_949673415.1. NCBI lineage: Eukaryota > Viridiplantae > Streptophyta > Magnoliopsida > Malpighiales > Euphorbiaceae > Euphorbia > Euphorbia schlechtendalii. Next base: position 21,913 of record CATIWQ010739051.1, on the reverse strand, counting down.
TTAACGAGACAATCCGAGAAATTGGTTTTGTATTAAACGCTAATGAGCTCTGTGTATAAGAAGGCTAGTGGGAGTGTGATCGTTTTCCTTGTATTATATGCTGATGACATATTACTAATAGGAAACAATATTCCTTTTCTTCAGAAAGTAAAGTTATGGTTGCTAAAGAAGTTCTCCATGAAAGACCTTGGAGAAGTAGTTTTATACTAGTTATAAAGATCTATCATGAAGAATCCAGATGGTGCTAGGTCTTTCTCAAAGTACATACATATAAAAAAGTTTTAGCTATATTTAACCTTGAGCAGTCAAGAAAGGGTTATCCCTAATGTGTCACGAGATTAACCTTTCTAAATCTAAGTGTCCGAGAACATAAGAGGAGAGACTGCGCATGAATGGAATACCCGGCCTGAATGCTATGGTATGCACTCGGCCTGACATCTCACATGCGTTGAGTGTTATGAGCAAATTTTAATCTAATCAATGTGAGAAGCACTTGATGGACGTTAAAAATATCCTCAAGTACTTGAGAAGGACTAAGGATATGTTTTTTTTATGGAGAGAGTGATCTCTCTATGAAGGGATACACTGACACGAGTTTTCAGTTTGACAGGGATGATTTCAAGTCCAGTCAAGTTATGTGTTTATGTTAAATGTAGGGGCAATTGTTTGGAAAATTTTTAAACAAGATACGACTACTAATTCAACCATTGAATATGAGTATATAGCTGCTGTTGAAGAAGCTACGCAAGTTGTGTGGCTTAATGGATTATTGGTGATCTTGGTGTGGCGTCCAACATTGTAAATCCGATAGTGGTCTATTGCAATAACAATGGGGCTATTGCTCAAGAAAAAGAACAATGGTCTCGTCATAGAAAAATAAACGTACTCAGAAAGTACCATCTCATTCAGGAGATAGTAGCTAGAATGATTAAAATTAGAATACATTCCTATGGATCAGAATCTAGCGGATGGGCTAACGAAGCCATTGACTCAAGTTAGCATGACCAACATGTTAACGAGTATGGCATGAGGTACATGGGGAATTGGCTCTAGTACAAGTGGGACATTGTTATACATGATGTATGCCTTAGAAACAATTAGGATGATGCATCTTTATTAGTTATAATGTACAAAAAATTTTCAAGTTATTGTTATAATTAATAAATGCATCTTTGTTATTTATCAATGTTTATTTAAATTATGTATCTCAATGTAATCTTATATATGTGCTATTATATATATGCTCATTGTAAGACAAATTCCGTGACTACTTCATAGCATGAAAGTGCGAGGATATAGTGGGAGCTATGTGGTATGAGAATTGCACACACGTGTTACTATGAATAGTCTAAATATCCCTAGTCATAGTTTCATTGAGACTAGACATCAATGAAGTGAACAGACTAGCATGTGTAGGCTTACTCCTTGGATTAGATCTAAGAAGCCAATCTCATGAGCTAAAGGTGGTACCTTGAGTTAACACATAAATGTATTGGTGTAATACATTGAAGACCGCTATAAGACAAACAGTTAGAAATAACTATATCTGTGTGTTAGTGTCATGTTTTATTGTAGTAGCAATACAAGTATCCTCAGACCTGAGATCTTGGTTACCTTGTAAAGGAAATGCTATACTCTGGGTCATACTTATTCATACTCTGGTAATCAGGGTGATTACAAGTATAGTGATTATCACTCGTTGGTAAGTCGAGTAATCTTGATGAGATCCATCGCTCTTGATATAATGATATAATGGGAGTTGTACCTTAAGGTTTTTTTGTTGAAGTCACACACTCATAAACCTCTGATCAGAGTATAAGATTGATAGAATAGGTTACTAGTTAATCTTGATACATTATGGCGAGTGGTGTTCTTCGTGAACAAGTCTAACTCCAAGATAGCTACGGCTATTACATGAACTGACACTTAATCCTAGCTCAATAAACTGGATGTTACTTAACCTGATGGAAGGAGTTTATTGTATTGGTTACTATTGCATAACCAGATCAAGTCATAAGCATGTGACGTTCTGAGTATCGAGGGATCATACACCTTTGCTAGAAAGCCCATTTGATCGTTTAGAGTTGTCGGGTTCTATATCGGTTTGGAACACTGAGCCTAAAGATTCCCAGATGGGAAGCCAAGTTTAGTTAACTGCAAGCAGCTATATACTTTGGGATCCTATGAGGTCACACACTTCGGGTCTTTACCGGACTAAGTAAAGAACTTATAGACAAGCTCTATGTTGAGAATATTAAGAAAGTCAATATCGTTGGATGAATTATTAGTTGGTTGGACCAAATAATAATTAAAGGTTTTAAGGAGGGGTTTTGGAAAAATTTTATAGGTGTTCCCATTGCGAGTGGGTCCCGTAAACACGAGATGTTCACGGGTGGGGCCCGCTGTTGCAGCGCAAGCACATTGGCTCGCAGGTGGCTAGCATGCGCCGACACAAGGCCAGCACATGCTAGTAGGTTGCAGGCTCGCAAGTGCTACTGGGCAGCAGTTGCATGAACCTACAACGCAGGCCCACCAGCTACCACCTATAAGCTTGGCTTGCGGGACAAGGCAGGCCCATTAGGGCCTACCTTGTGGTAGCTGCACAGCTCACATACATGGGCTGTGCGTGCGGGTTGACCTGGGCAAAGCTGAAGCTCTGCACAATAACCTGCGTGTAGGATGGGAATATTCCCATACCACATAGGTTTTTGAGGGGAGCTTTTTTTCTCCCCTTCACTTTAAATAGTGGTGCACCCCTCCTTTCAGCTCAATCTTTCGTTATGAGTTTTGACATATTTCTTCACGAGCTTCTACGAGATCCTCTACGAGTTTCTCCACTTTCATAAGAATTCTTTTGAAGGCTCATTCATATTTTTGGAAAGAGCCTTCTAAGTTATTATTTGGGTTGTTCTTTCGAGTGGTCTAATAGTTGTTGTCAACCAATAAGTTCTTCCTCTATAGGAGGTTTTGGTCGGTGGGATCCGTGTTGATTCATTATAGAGGATGTACTATTTTGGAGGCTAGTGTTAATAGAGTGCTGTCCAATTATTCCAAGGGAGTGTCACGCCAAAGGGAAAGGCACACATCAATTGGTAATGCTCTCAACTTAGATGCTAGGTTTCTTTTATTAAGTTTTATAAATCTATGGGCATCTATGGTACATTTCAACTTAGACTATATCAATCATGGCATGCTTAGGAGTTCCTTTAAGATTAATTATAAGTTTTGAAATACGTCGTGCAAGTTCTCATGTTCAATTACTACCTTAATTAACCATCATTTCTTAACTCGAGGTACTTTTATTTTGTGGTACTCAAAAAGCGATGTACTTGCGGCCGATCTACCATAAGATAGTGCAGCATTTTACGAGCTGGTTTTTAAACTCTCTTTCAATGGCTGGAATTTGGTGCTTGTCAAGTCGGTAACTGGTAGCTCATTACTTCATTCTTTTATGGTCCACAAATGTCCGGCTACACTATTAAAGAGTCTTGAACATGCGACGCACAACTTTATTTGAACTGGTAACATTGACAAGATGAAACTAGTTACTGTGCCATGTCCAACTTATACTAAACCTATGGAAATGGGTGGGGGGTCTTGGTATTAAGATGTTTGATGATATGAATAGCCCAGTTCTTGCAAAATTAGCTTGGGAAATGATCACATTCCGAAGAGGCTTTTTCACCATCTTGACTAAAAGATTTTTAAAGAACGATTTGCCTTGTGATTGGTTGAATAATTCTAGCATCTAGAACTTGGTCAGGAATGTCTACGGCCAAGTTCGAGAAAATATTGTGTGGTTCATTGGACTACGCTCAAAACTGAATTTCTGGAATTTGGAATGATTTTTGCCCATGGTAGGAGCGCAATTGAACTTACCTAGAGCTGATCAGGCTAGTAGAAATGAATGGGTGACTGATTTTATTTCGGATGAAAAATGGACAGCATCCCTCCCTTCTCTATTAGTAGCAGCAATCCAGCAACGGGTTCGTGAGGTAGTTTTTTCTAGTGATATCAAAGATACATGTGTTTGGAGATAGATAAGTAGTGGTATGTTCACCGTTAAGCTATTCTATCAATGGTTGCAGCCACAATACCAAGTTTGCCAAATCTCTAAAAAATATGGCATCACACAATCGCTCCATCATACTCGCTTATTTGCTGGAAGGTCACTCAAGGTTACATTTCCACGCACGATACGCTTTGCCAAAAGGGAGTAAACATCGTTTCTAAGTGTTGCCTCTACAATCTTCATTGCAAAGATACTAATCACTTGTTTACCTCCTACCCATTCATAAAAACAATTTGGATAGTTATGCAATCCCTCTTCGATAGAACCATACGAAGCACAGCTAGAATTAATGAGCTGGTACATGATGTTCTTGGCATTCATTTTAGTCCTCAAGTACAAGTTCTCTAGAATTCAGCTATTGTGAATGTGATTTTGATCATTTGGAGAACCCAAAACAATTGCATAATAAACGCCTAAACATCCACCTCTCACTACAACAACTTTAGAAATTCTTAGGAGAACAAACAATCTAGGTTTCGATTATATTTGGAATTCGAGAGTTGAGATTTCCATCCTACATAACCTTCATCTTATTCCTCGATAACAAAGAACACCAAGAATTATCTTGGTAGGATGGGTTCAGCCAATGGAGGGCTTGATTAAAGTAAACACAGATACTTCCACGAAAGGGGCACCCGGTAATTCTGGTTGTGGCGGTATGCATGGTAGTTTTATCTTTGTTTTTTCATTTTACTGGGAGATGGCTTGTACTTTCATTGCGGAATTAGTGGCGACAATACCTATAATTAAAATAGCTGCAGCAAGGGGCTGGAACTGGCTTTGGATTGAGAGCGACTCCACTTACATGGTTAAGCTTTTTCGCTCCACGAGTAAGCGAGTACCTTGGTACATTAGGATAGCCTAGTTGGAGTGCCTAATGCACACTTAAACCATGCAACTCATGGTAACACATCTTTAGAGAAGGAAATATGGTTGTGGACGCCTTGCAAATCATGTTCAAATATAACACACTAGCTTGGAATGGAAAGAAGCACCTCACTTCTTCTGAGGACTCTTGTTTCAAGACTTAAGTAGCCGTGTTAACTATAAATTAGATAGCATGTTAGCTTTTAGTTTAGGCTCTTGGGCTTGTTCTGATTATCTCTTTCAAATGCTTTGTATTTTTTATTTTCATTTATAATAAATTTTAGGGGGGTTGTTAGGAGTGGGGAAGGGCGGGTCCCCCTATGTTGCTACATCTTGGCTCGCCTCCGGGTGTGGGCTTATGAGCGGTGATTACATTGAGGGACTAATGTCACCCTCACTTCTTTCTTCTTGGCCCTAATCTTGTTCAAAAAATGCATATAAGAAGCATTGAGAAAAAGCTAATAAATCACTCCAATTAAAAGATTAAGGGGGGTATTAATCAGGTTTCATGCGCATTAACTTATTGGTGATAGGCCATTGGAGCTTTCATATGATGAAAGATACGACTCTCTCCCAACATATGGAGGTGTATATACCTTGACTTTGTTTTTTCCTTGGCTTCTTCTCTTTCCACCAAATCTTCCCAGGAGCCTTTCGCTAAATAATGAATAATTAGAGTCAATATCCTCATCATTAGCCCCTATTGAGAATCAACCCCAATATCCCCTGATTTATGATTAACGTGTAAAAAATGTATTAGGATTGTATTAATTTGTATCATAATTTGTATAGGATTCTATTTTTATGTTTATTACTTCTTGTACAATAATGTTTTGTCTAATATAAATAGATAACTCAATTACACATGTAAGTAATCGGGGAAACGATGTCTGCTCGGGTTTGCAAACCCTAGCCACCGCCATACATTTTTTCGGCCAAACTGGGAGTGGTTTGCCCACCAATCAGGTTTCATTCACTTTCTTGGTCCTTATCCTTGCTCTTCTTGGCTTTCCAAGTCGTTTCTTTGCCTTCTTACTGTTTCTTTTTACCGACATGGATACAGGATTCTCCAATGCAAGTTTTATTGGAGAGCTGTTTGTTAACCAGTGCGCTAGTCCCATGAAGAAGGCAGCCCCGTCTGTTGTTGAGGATGAGGTACCCAAGATGAAATCCTATGCCCAGGCTGCAATAAACCAGTTTCAGATCCCTAAGCTCCCATCTCATGCCCCTATCTCGGAAAAGGGTGGTTACAAGATGGTAAGAATATCACAAGATGTCTATGACCAAAGGGTGCGTCAATGTGCTTTCTCCCTAATTGGCAAACTGATTTTGCCAAAAGGTAGCGCACCAAGATTTGTGATCTTCAAGGAGGATGGAAACTTATTCCGATTGGACGAGGATACTACCATATGATGCTCGGCTCATTGGCTTGCAAGAATCTCATCTGGAGCAAGGGAAGTGTCAATCTTAAGCCTGGTATTTTTAGACTACAACCTTGGATGGTAGATTTTGATCCATATGCGTCAAACATTACAAATGCACAGGTTTGGGTTAGATTGCAAGGTTTACCATGGGAGTATTGGGATCCTAGAACTTTAATGGAGATAACTAGCTGTTTCGGGATCCTCCTCTGAGTGGATAAAGCTACAGCTGAGGGAACTTTTGGTCACTATGCACGGGTGCTAGTTGATATTGATTTGTCAAACACTCTTCCAAGTACGATTGGTGTTGAATGAGAGGGTGGTGAATTATGGATTGATTTAGCATTCGAGAACCTCCCTGCTTTTTGCAAGCTGTGTAATTCAGTTGGCCACCAGTCCTCTGATTGCAGACGCAATACTAAGCCATCATCGGAGGAAAGCTGCAGCAAGGAAACCGGATAAAGAAGGTTAGAATAAATCCAATCCATCCGTAACAAACCTTAATTTTCTTACTCGTAGTAGGCTAAGACAGAAGAGTCTTGAGGAAAGGTTACAGTCAGAGGTCCCTTCAAAAAATATCTTTACAAAGATTCGCGAGATTCTTGAACGGGAAGTTGTGCAACCATTACCACTGGTTAATATGGACCATGAATCAGAAGATAGTGATAATACTGAAGATAATCATGCGGAGGAAGTGGAGGTTTTGGAAACCGAGGTTAATGTCAATGCTGTGGCTACAACCAAAAGTTTAGGGACTGTTCCTAGTTCACATGAGCATATTACGAATCCTAATGGTATTAATTTACTCGTCCATTTGAGGGATGGTAAATAGGTTGGAGAATCACCACCTATGAGAGAGTCTTGGGCTGATATTTCTAAACGAGAAGAAGAAAATGATTGGCAAATTGCAACACGCAAAAAGAAGAGGAGTTTGACTAAAGGGTCCCCATCGCGAAATTCATGAAAGTCTCATGATAGCTATAATCAATGAATGTTCTTTATTAGAACTGTAGGGGTATTGGCAAAATGGATACCTAGCTTTTTTTGAAGAATTTGATTATGGATTACAAACCAATGCTTGTATGTATTGCTGAACCAATGATTATCTTTAACCGAATTGCCCCTTCTTTTTGGCATCATCTAGGTTTAACTAGGATTGGCTTTAATGACAAACCGGTTCCTACTATGTGGATTTTTAAATCATTTCATTGTGATTGGCAAGTTGATGTCACCATTAGCACGAGTCAGTTGGTTGAGGTCTGTTTGCACAAGAATATGATAAATATAATTTTCAGGTTTGTCTATGGAAGTAATAATTCAACTTAACGTCGTGAGTTATTCAACTCAATCCGATCCAGGATAGCCTTTGGGGGGAACAATCAGGTTTGGTTAGGGGATTTCAACGCAATCTTGGGAAGTCATGAAAAACTTGGGAATCCTCCAAATGCAAGTTCATGTCATGATTTTAGATCTTGCATTAATGATGCATGTTTGGTTGAGGTTGCGATAGCGGTACCTTTCTTCACTTGGTCTAACAACAAAATGGGGGCTGATTGGGTTGAGTCAAGGTTGGATAGAGCCTTGGTTGGTGATAATTTTCCAGACATTTGCAGTTCTTACAATTGCACAGTGCTTGCTCGTCACTCCTCAAATCATCACCCTCTCCTTTTCTCGATTTCTTTAGATATGGACAGAATTTCTCACTTCTGCTTTTAATCCATGTGGATCACACATGATTCACTTTGCAACACCATTTATGAGTTTTAGAAAGGCAATTTCCCAACACTCCCACTGATGCAATTGCTAATGTTAAAGCTAAAAATGCTCCGCCCAATTCTCAGAACTTGGAATAGAGATGTTTTTAGAAATCTGGATGTTAATATTCTAAATAGTGAAAAAACTCTTCTTGACATTTAGAATCGGATCTCTTCTAACGGCTTAGATGAAGCTCTTCTTTTAGAAGAATTGGCAGCCCACTCTCAGCTCGAACTTCACCTTCGTCAAAAAGGAAATTTACTTTAAGGAAAAGAGTGGGGCTCGTTGGCTTAAGGAAGGAGATAGAAACACAAAATTCTTCCACCGTGTAGCAAACATTCGACATGCTACTTCGAGAATCAGATCCTTAATCATTAATGACGTTTTAGTCACTGATTTGGAGCAAATTTCAGCACACAAGGTGGATTATTATAGCCGCATGTTCACTTCAGACCAATCCGTGCATGTAGATTCACAACTAGTTCAGTCTATTATCCCCTATCGTGTTACTCTTGAGGAAAATGTAGCCTAACGATTAGTCCAAGCACTGATTTAATCAAAGAAACAATTTTTTGCATGGATGCCTCGAACACATCAGGGCCGGATGGATTCACGGGGGTTTTTTTTCCAAGAATGCTGGAGCATCATTGGGATAGATGTTTACTGGGTAGTCAATCAATTTTTTACCATGGGATATATGCTGCCGTGTATGAATTCCAGCCTGATGATTCTCATCCCGAAGAAGGAATGAGAGAATAAAGCGGAAGAATTTCAACCAATTGCAATGTAAAATTTTATCTTCAAGGTAGTCATGAAAATCATTGCTTGCCATTTGAATGTGATTGCTTCACAAATTATTTCGGATAATCAATTTGGCTTCATTAAGGGAAGAAGCATCCATGAGTGCATTGCGATAAAGTCAGAGGGTATTAATTTCCTTAACCAAAGGAGCTTCGAAGGCAATCTAGCTTTAAAAATTGACATTCAGAAGGCCTTTAATACACTTGATTAGAATTTTCTGATTACCGTGCTTGCCTCCTTTTGTTTTAACGAAACCTTCATTGGTTGGATTTGTAATATTCTGAGCTTGGCAAGACTTTTAATCCTCACACCCAATAGGCAATGGGGCTACTTCAAGTGCACTCGGGGTGTGCAATAAGGAGATCCACTTTCTCCGTTGCTATTTTGTTTAGCGGAAGATTTCTTAAGCAGGCTACTCCTATCCTTGGTAGATTTAGGGCAATATCGCACGCATGAGATACACTACTCAGGTATCTTTTCCATCTCATATGCTCTACACGGACGATATCCTTATTTTCTTTTAAGCGAGTATGGCTAATATGAAAGATGTCAGAGAAGTTTTTGATTTATATGGAGCCAATTCAGGTTATCTTGTTAATTAGACCAAGTTATCTATTTATTTTGGGAATTTAATCCAGGGGGCCAAAGCTAATTCATTAGCGGATTTAACTGGAATCACGGTTGGTAGTATTCCCTTTACTTATCTAGGAGTTCCACTTTTCCGCGAAAGTCCAAAGGTGGTTTATCTTAGACCGATTCTTCATAAAAATCTGCAGTGTTTTACAGGATGGATTGGCAGCTCCCTCTCCATGGCAGGCTGCATTACTCTTATTAAATCAATTGCCAACAGCTCTTTGTTGCACTCCTTCATGGTTTACAAATGGCTGCGATCATTACTTAAGTGTCTCGAGCGTGTAATGAGGAACTTTATCTGGTCCGGCAATATTGAGAAAAGGAAACTAAACCCAACTCCTTGGAAAATCTGTCAAAGGCCGATTTTGATGGGAGGCCTTGGTTTGAAAAACTTTGAGGATATTAATACTTCGATGCTAGCTAAATTAGCTTGGGGGCTGATTACAAATAGCAGTGAATTTTTCACCCTCATTTTTTGAAGAATGATCTTTCTAGTGATTGGATTAATAACTCTAGTATTTGGAATTCCTTGCGATACACGTACGGCCTGCTTCGGGATAGTATGATTTGATTCATTGGGGAAACTTCAGCTTTAAATTTTTGGAATTCTAAATGGATTTCGCCAACATTAGGAGAGACTCTAAACTTGCCGTTGGCTGAATGCACTAGGTGGACTGATCTGGTTAATGATTTCATAGTGGAGGGCTCATGGGCTTTACCATTTGATATACCTAATGTAGTACAGCAGCAGATTTGAGATGTTAAGCTCTCGGGGGATGAGTTTGATGTAGCTTTTTGGAAGCCGTCCAGCAATGATCTCTTCTCTGTAAAATTATTCTATCAATGGCTTCAAACGGACTGTCCTATATGTACATTCTGTAAGAAAATCTGGCATCCAACCATCGCGCCCTCTCATTCTATTATTTGTTGGAAAGTGATTAGTGGACATATCCCCACACATGATGTGCTTATCCACAAGGGAATCAACATTGTCTCCATGTGCTGTCTTTGCAAGAAACATGTTGAGAATAAGGATCATTTATTTGCTACTTGTTCTTTTGCACGGACCATTTGGACTGCATTGCAGTCTCTTTTTGGCAGATCCTATGATAAAAATTTGGACATCAAGGAGGCAATAACAGTAGCTTTTACACACAAGTTCAATCCCGAACTTCAAATGCTATGGAATTCGGGATTAAATGTCATTTGGCTTATTTGGCTTGCAAGAAACAGATGTATATTTGATGATGTGTTGCCCAACATTCGCCACTCTCTACAAATGCTGCGGGAAATCCTTCATAGAATTGATAAGCTTGGTTTTGGTGCTATTTGGAATTCAAAAACTGAAAAGAGAACAATTGCTAGCCTTGACATCTCTCCCCGTCTACATAAATCACCTCGAATAATTGGAGTTAAGTGGAACAAACCACTAGAGGGCTGGATGAAAGCCAACACAAATGCCTCAACGGAGGGTACTCCAGGACCCTCGGGATGTGGAGGGGTCTTTCGAGACTCTAATGGTTTTTTTGTTTATGGTTTTTCTTTCTACAGGTCAATGTCCTTCTCATTTGTTGCAGAACTGGAGGCGGCAATATTTGCTATTAAAACAGTGGTAGCAAGAGGATGGACGTGACTTTGGATCGAGAGTGATTCGACTTTCGTTGTGCAACTTTTTCAAACAAAAAGCACAAGAGTCCCTTGGCACATTCGAACGGCTTGGATGGAATGCCTTCAATTAGTAAAGAAAATGCACCTTTTGGTCACACATGTGTTTCGAGAAGGCAATATGATTGCGGATGCTTTAGCTAATGATGGTCGGATCTCTCAGACAAGCACCGAATGGTCTCAAGTCCCCCATTTCTATCAAGGATTGCTTTTTCATGATCTTAATGGAATTTGTAATTATCATTTTAGATAGCTACATAGTCTAGTTTTTATGTTTTCTTTTCATTTTTCCTCTCGTTGTATCAACTTTTTTATTTTTATTCTTAATAAATATTTTAGGGGGGTCGATCGGAGTGGGGAAGGGCGGGTCCCCCCATGGTGGGAATTCCATGGCCTGCCTTCGGGTGTGGGCTGTAAGTGGCGTTCTCATTGATGAACTAATGTCACCCTCGCTTCTTTCTTCCTGACCCTAATTATATATATATATATAAATATAAATAGACAACTCACAACACATATTGGTGTGTGAGATAATTCAAACTGAGTTTATCTTTCATGCTACTTCGATCCGTATAAGGTACCACTGCCGCTGTCATTCTTTTCTACCACTGACCACCGTCCTTTTTTGTCCAACTTTGTTTCCCACCACGTTTTTCTTGCTTTTGCTTTTGTACACCTAGGCGTCTTCGTCTTGTACTCCATTCCATTCTCATGCTACCTCATTTATTATATGACATGAGCATCTTGGGCATCCTTCTTATCCTATTATCAACGGGGTTCTTTGTCAAAATAATATTGAATTTTTAGAAAAGTCTTCCAAGTGTCAGTTGTTTTCGGATTATTCCGTTAGTAAGAATCATCGTTTACCATTATCTATTTCAGAGTCTGCTACCTTTAGATTTAATTTGTTCCGATATGTGGGGACCAACCCTTGTTCGATCATATGACATGTTTTCATATTGTATTTTGTTTTATGATCAATTTAGCAAATACAATTTAATTTTATTTTATGGAGCATAAATCAGTTGCCCTCTCTATTTTTATTAAATTTCGCACATCAGTAGAAAAATGTTTTGGGAGACTAATTAAATGTTTTCAATCCGATGGGGGAGAAGAATTCAAACCGATACAAAAATATCTTCACCAAAATGGCATTCAATTTCATATGTCATGTCCGTATACACCAAAACAAAATGGCAATGCTGAGCTTAAACACTGCCATGTGGTTAAAACTGGACTTTCTTTACTACATCGTTAAAAAATGCTTGTGCAATTTTGGTCATATGCTTTTGATACAACCTTATTTTTTATTAACCGTATGCTCATATGCTTTTGATACAACCTTATTTTTTATTAACCGTATGCCTTCTAGTGTCATCAATTTTGATTGTCCATTTCATTGTTTATTTAGTGAATTACCTGATTATTCATGTCTACTTATATTCCGTTGCCTATGTTATCCTTGGTTACGTCCCTATGCTTCATATAAACTTGATTATCGTTCTCGATGTTGTATTTTTGTTGGCAATATTTGAGTCCATAAGGGTTATTGTTTCTTTGATCCTTTATCCAAAAAATTTTTTTTATCTCAGACCATGTATTGTTCGATGACCATGTTTACCCATACTCAAAATTCGTGAAAACAGTTAATCATGATCCTATATACATTGCACCAACTACAAAAATAACGTTCCAACCACACCCGAGCCCTACACCAATGGTACAACCTATATTTTTACCCACCTAACCCACCAACAATTCCACCTTCCACCCATATTACCCCACCATCTTCACCGTTAACCCAACCTAAACTCGTGAAAATCTTAATCATTAACATCAACACCCTTATCCTCGCCACCTCGCAAAACCAAAACCATATCCCAATTATATTCCCAAACCGAACCTTCATCTCCTGATCTTTCCCTTATAGTTGACGTACCAAAGTCTTGACAACCATCAGCTTCACAAATTGTTTCTTCACATGCACAGGCCTGCAAGTCTAGCCCTCGAGCTATGTATACTAGCACAATTCCAGTTGATCCTTCTTGTCACACTGATGCGATTAAAATTCCACATTGGCGTGCAACCATATCAGAAGAATATTAAGCTTTAATAAATAATGGAACTTGGGTGCTTGTTCCATCACATGAAGCTTCTAATATAATAGGTTTTGTGTGGGTCTTCAAAACAAAGTTAAAGGTTGATGGTATGGTTGAATGGTATGAGGCTCGCCTAGTAGCAAAAGGATTTCATCAAAGACCTGGAATGGACTTCATAGACACATTTAATCATGTCATTAAGCCGGTTACAGTTCGGCTTCTCCTTTCCTTGGAGATGAGTAACTCATGGTTTATTACAAATGCCTTTTTACATGGTGATATAGACAATCATGTTTTTATGGTTCAACCACGTGGTTTTATTGATTTATGATGCTCTACCCATGTTTGTCGACTTCGGAAGTCATTGTATGGTGTCAAGCAGTCACCACGTATGTGGCATCACAAATTCACTCAGTCTCTCCAAGACTATGGTTTTCGAAGCTCAAGGGTGGATGTGTCACTATATTATTTCTGACATGGTGAATGTATTTTATTTTTCTTGATTTATGTTGGTAATGATTCTCAGCAGGCTTCAAAGTTGACCTTATTTTTGTAGTCCCGCTTTGAGATCAAGGATTTGGGGCCCGTAAAATACTTCTTGGGAATCAAGTTCACATGGCAGCATGGGCACCTATTTCTTTCTCAATGGAAGTATACACAAGATTTATTGGCTCGAGCAAACATGGCGGTTGCTCAGCCTGTTTCTACAGCTGCCGCAAATGTCAAGACTTGCGAAGTAGACTCTGCTAAATTTAGTGATATTTCTTATTATTGTAGTTTAGTGAGTGGTCTACAATACCTCACCATTACACGTTAGGATGTGGCTTATTCGGTCACAAAAGTGGCCCAGTCTTTGAATTCACCCAATATCGCAAGCTGGCAGGCCCTCAAATGAATCTTACGATACCTTCAAGGTACCAACAATTATGGTTTACTTTAGGGTAAACAAGTGGGAGTTGAACTACATGGTTTTTTTTATTCTGATTGGGGCGGAGATCCCACTGACCACTGATCGACAATAGGCTACAATATTTTTCATGTTAATAACCAGATATCGTGGACGTCGAAAAAGCAATGAACTGTATCCTGGTCATCCACTAGGGCTGAGTACCAGGCTGTTGCCAACGACTTCGGGGCTCGCTTGGATTGAATTATTGTTACGTGAAATTCGGTTCCCAGTCGCAAAACCCCCAACATTGTGGTGTAATAATTTGATTGTTACTTATTTAACTGTTAATCCAATTTTCCATTCCCGTACGAAACATTTGGAATTGGATTTTCATTTTGTTCGAGAGCGTGTTACATCCAAGGTCCTTGTTGTTCGTCATATTTCAATGGAGGATAGGGTTATTGATATTTTGACCAAACCATTGACTCAACATTGATTTCACATTTTACGTGACAAGACCAACTTGCGGGGGGTGATAGATGTATATAAATTGTATTAGGATCGTATTAGCTTGTATCCTAGTTTGTATAGGATTATACTTTATGTTTATTACTCCCTCTTCAAGAATGTATTTCTAATATAAATAGACAACTCACAACAAATATTGGTGTGTGAGACAATTCCAAACCCAGTTTATCTTTCAATTTAGACCCAAAACCGTTGTCAGACTCCATGACATCATTAACCGTGGGTTGACTTCATTCAATAGGAATCATGTTTCGTTGGCAATCTTGAACCTGATTATCATTATTAAATTCGTTCTTTGATTTTCTTGAGCGGAAGGAACTGTAACGTGGCAATCTTGAATCTGATGATCATTATCAATTCATTATCATGTGGAACCACATTAACAATTGAAGGTTCCTGAAATTTTATCGGTCACATTAGGAATATCCTGATGAATGCGTTTAAAAACCTGTTTAGTCGGATTTTAATCTTTCACGCCTCTTGATTCACGTTCCTTATTTAAACGCTCTTGCAATCTCCATTGCCACAAATGATCTCTAGTCGTGAGATCATTTTTCGTATGGAAAGAATCCTTATTTTCCTTAACTGATTGCTTGTTCGGCCTACACTCAAAGACAAGGTGACCAATAGTCCCACACAACTTACAAAAATCTGGGATTTTCTAATCCACAACATCAATCCATAATTCTTTCCCTTGCCTCTCAAGCCCAATTTTTTGAGGCAATTCAGACGTAAAGATAATATCAATCAATATAACTAGCATAATGCCTGAAATTAGCATCCAAAGTGGCTCTATTTATTCTAATTAGAACACCCAAACGACGTGCCAAATCAACAAGGATACGAGGATCCCAATATTCCCATGGCAAAGCTTGAAAAGGAACCCATACCTGAGCATTCAAAGATTTTTTGCGCAAAGCACCTTTCGTGGACCAAGCTGGGGTCTGGTTCATCATATCGCTACTTCCCCTTCGGATTCAGCGGAGCTTATTGTCCTGGACCAAGCTGGGGTCTGTTTTGCTCGTCTAGGCCTCACCTAGTTGTTTCTTGTACTCTCTCTCTGATGGTTTAATAATGGAAAAACCATAATAAAGACAAGTTTTATAAACAAAGAGAATAGTGGAGAAGAAATCATATATTGATGTAAAGGGTCGTACTTTCATTCACTAGAAACCTTTACATTTATACTAACTATTTGAACTGAAAAGCATATATAAGTGGAATCAAAATCCACAATATCAGTAACTGCTAATGCTTGATGGCACAGAAGAAAAAATCTAAAGATCCCTAAAGACTTGTTCTATAGAGTTATGGCAGAGAAATTAAACTTTGAAAATAAATTAATAAACAAATACATGACCAACACATGACTTTGACGTAACAGAAGCAATAACTAATACTCCTCGCTTTTGTTACTGCAAACTCCAATCTTTTACCTTAGAAGATCAAACTTGTTAATTGGGAGCAGTTTTGTGAACAGGTCTGCCATTTGATCTTCAGTTTTGCAGTAAACCAAAGTTGCTTCTCCATTTTCTTGTATTTCTCTCAAGAAGAACAATATAATGTTGAAGTGCTTTGTTTTTCCATGAAAAACGGGATTGCTAGAAATTGCAATCGCTTCCTGATTATCAACGAAAATCTCTACACTTTTCTTCTCCATGTAGATCACACAAGAGTTTCATTATCCACAAAATATGATTGACTGCTGATGTTGCTGCAATGAACTTAGCTTCTATAGTAGATTGGGCAACGATCTCTTATTTTTTTAGCACCAAGAGAAGCAACCTGAACCAAAGCTGAAACAATAGCATGATGTACTTCTCATGTCATCAACAGAGCTAGTCTAATCACTGTTAGAAAATCCACATAGTCTTAAATTATTGTTTTTTTTAAAACTTGACTCCATAGCTAATTGTACCTTTGATATACCTTAATACTCTCTTTGCTGCAATTAAATGTAACTCGCTAGCTAGCACAATGCATAAAGCGAGATAAGAGATTTATAGCAAATAAGATATTAGGTTTGGTGGCAGTGAGGTACATAAGACACCCAATCAAGCTTCTGTAGTAGCCTTCATCAATTTTATCGGTTCCTTCTTATTTACTCAACTTCTCCTTTTGATTCATGGGTGTAGCAAAAACTTTGCATTCATCCATTTGGAGTTTCTACAAAATTTCTTTTGCAAATTTCTTCTAGCAAATGAATAGTTCATTTAGGCTTTGTGTAATTTCCATTCCAAGAAAATAGTTCATCAGACCAAGATCCATCATTTCAAAGACCTACTCCATCTCTTATTTGAAGTTTTTAACCAGCAAGGCATCATTTCCTATAACCAAGATATCATCAACATATAGAGAAACTGTAACAACATTGCTGTCATTATATTCAACATAAAGAGTTGCCTCTGATAAGCTTTTTCTAAAGCCTACACTTTGCAAGTGATCATCTATCTTGCTGTACTAGGCTCTAGATGCCTGCTTTAAGCCATAAAGAGCCTTTCTTAGGCAATAGACTTTATCTTTTTCACCTTGCACAACAAAAATTGTAAGCTGCTTCATATATATTTCTTCCTACAGAACACCATTTAAAAAAGCAGATTTAACATCTAATTGAAATACTTTCCAACCCCTTTGAGAAGCCATTGCTAAAAGCATTCTGATTGTGTCTAATCGAGCCACAAGAGCGAAAGTTTCAGAGTAATCAACACCAAAAATCTGGGCGTAACCCTTAAGAACAAGCTTTGCCTTGTACTTGTTTATGGAGCTATCGGCATTTAATTTTGTTCGAAACACCCACTTCACTCCTATAATTTTTCTATCAGCAGGACTATTAATTAATTCCCATGTTTTATTATTTTGAATCATCAACGTCTCCTCCTCCATTACCCTTTTCCATTTTGGATCTCTAAGTGCTTTGTAATGTCCAACTAATTCATATATTGCCATGTTACACCTTTGATAAATATCATAAAGAGACTGGTTCCTCTAAGAGGTGCATCATCAATGTCTTCTTCCAACTGCTTGTCTAGACTAATCTCTTGTTGCAACATCGATGAGTCATTCCAATCCCATTACTCCTCTTCATTAAAGTGAACATCTCTAGTAAAAGTTATCTTTCCAGTTTGTGGATGATAAACTTTGTAGGCTTTGGAGACTAAGCTGTAACCGATAAAAATACCAAGAATGGCTTTCTTATCTAGTTTGTCACGTTTATTTTTTGGAACATGAACAAAACAAACACATCCAAACACTTTAAGAAATTTCAATGAAGGCTTAAAACCATACCAGGCCTCGAATGGTGTTTGATTCTTCAATGCCTTGCTTGGAAGTCAATTTTGAAGGAATATGGCTGTGTTGGCTGCCTTTGCCCAAAAACACTTGGGCAAATTTTTCACAAGTAATAGATATCTCACCATTTCCATCACATATTTGTTTGTCTGTCACTGACTTCGTTTTGCTGTGGCATGTAAGGAGTTGTAAATTGATGTTCAATGCCAGCTTCTTCACATAGTGATTTGAAATGAGATGAGGTGTATTCATTCCAATTATTAGACCTTACAACTTGAATTCTCCAGCCACTTTTGTTCTCCACCATATTTTTGTACTTCCTAAAAACTTTAACCACTTCTAACTTTTCAAGAAGGAATCCAACAATATTCTTGTAAAATCATCAATAAACAAAATAAAATAGAGGCTACCTTGGAGAGAAGGAGTTCTTTGTGGTCCATATAAATCTATATGAATTAATTATAGCTTTTCTGAAGCTATCCAAATTGACTTTGGAAAGGGTAATCTGGTTTGTTTGCCAAATTGACAAGCATTGCAATTAGGCCAATGTTCAGCAAGCATTGGCACGTCTCTTATCATCTCCTTCCATTTCTTCTCAATCATGTGTTGAATATGGCAATGGCCAAGTCTCTTGTGCCAAACTTCAGCGATATTGGTTTCCGTAGAAAGGAGAGTATGGTCCTCCATTGTTGGATCAAATAAGAAGCTTTTTCCTCTCATTTGACTTGTAAAACCTGCTCCCCTTTTGCATCTTAAATCAGACAATGTTGATCTTCAAATATTACTTTGAATCACCTTTCAATTAGTTGACCCACTCTCAACAAATTTTGGTTAATGTTAGGCACATAAAGAACATCATAAATCATTTTTATACCTGACGTAGTTGTAATTGCGATGGTTCCCTTTCCATTTGCTGGGATAAGGACACCATTCCTAATTCTGACTTTTGTGATATCAATAGGATTATATTCCTTACATAGAGTAATGTCATAACTCATATGGTTTGTGCAACCAATATCGATCAACCAACTTTCAAAAGTTGACCTGGTGGATTAGCATGTTGCCACAAAAATCCGGTCTTCATCTTCATCAACTACTTGGACATTAGCTTCCGGATTCTTGCTTTTGCAAATTATAGCTTCATTTCCAAGCTGATTACACTTCTTACATACGACACGACATCTGGCCTTCTCCAACATCTAGATGGTGAATGACGTGTTTTACCGCAATGTTTACAAGGAGGGTATTCGTTTGAGCCTCCGCCTTTGGCATGATTACAATCAAACATGTTTTGCTTATTATTTGAACTAATATGCTTCCTCTAAAAGTCCTTTTTTTCATGATGTCTTAGAGGAAGAGCTCCCTCAACGAAACCATTTTGCCTCATAGACCTCTTCTGTTCTTGAGCCTGAAAAGAGTTCAGTAACTCTGCCAAGATAATTTTAGACAAATCCCTTGTATTCTCCAAGGGGGTAATGGATACTTCATATTTTTCAAGAGCACTAACTATCACTTTTTGAACAATTATGGAATCATCAAAAGAAGTACCAAGTAACCTTACTTTATTGACAATGTCAAGCAGTCTTTTAGAGTATTCTTTGGCAGTCTTTGACTCCTTCATTCTTTGTAGCTCACTCTCTTTTGTAATTGAGAGCTTTCATACCATGGATCCTATCATCACTAGCATGCTCCTCCTTCAAATAACCCTAGACTTGCTTAGTTGTTTTGAGAGACATAATTCTGGTGAAAATAGTTTTTGAAACAACAGCAAACAAGCAATTTTTCACCTTTGATTTTTTGGTTTTCCTCTCTTTATGATTTTTTATCTGGGCCATGGTCGGATTTGCAAGTAGCGGAAGAACTTCGTAATCCTCCTCCACAACCTCCCAAAGATCAAGAGCATCCAAGTGAGCTTCCATTCTAATTGCCCAAATATCATAGTTTTCTCCATCGAAGATGATTGGAGAATTCAGAGAGAGATTGCCCTCAAATTCCATATCACAAGTCCCATAAGAATAGTGCTCTGATTCCAATTGAAGGATTAATAATGGAAAAACCAGAATAAAGACAAGTTCTATAAACAAAGAGAATAATGAAGAGAAGAAATCATATATTGATGTAAAGGGTCGTACTTTCATTCACCAGAAACCTTTACATTTATACTAATTATTTGAACTGAAAAGCAAATATAAGTCGAATCAAAATCCACAATATCAGAAAATGATAGTGCTTGATAGCACAGAAGAAAAAATCTAAAGATCCCTAAAGAGTTGTTCTATAGAGTTATGGCAGAGAAATAAAACACTAAAAATAAATTAATAAACAAACACATGACCAACACGTGACACTGAAGTAACAGAAGCAATAACTAATACTCTCTAACAAAATAATGATTTTTTGCGCAAAAGGATAAAGTCCAACACCCACGGCTGTAACCTAAAATTTTACTATTGATTATGTATGAAGTACAAAAAAGCACCTGTAATATGTACACGGACACAGATATCATTTTTTTTTAAAAGCCCCCGGGGGAACGATGTGTTCCCCCAACGGGAAAAAGATTGGAATAGGTGAAAATTTCGGGGCGTATATCCCAACTAGGTTGATGCATACGCTTGCCTACAAAACACCTATTCCTCTTTTATAGATAAAATAAAACCATCAGTTATAAGAGAGTAAAAAGCCCGGTTTACAAAAAGGTCTGACTCCAAGCTACCCACACTATGCTTGTTACATTTAAAATAAAACCAGCACAAATGTAAACAATAGTCCACATGGTTTAAGGTAGGATGGGTTCCTTCAAAGACGAGTTTATTCCTAGATATCCAAATGGTCCAAGCAATGGCAATCCAAAATGAAGTACCGAATTCCCTAGCACGACCCGGTTGGAAGAACGCACGCCATTGTAAAAGAAAAGCTTCGCTGTTGCATGGTAGGGGGAAGCAGAAGCCGAACCACTTCATGGCAGCTTGCCAAACATGATGACTTTGATCACATAGCAGCAGCGCATGGTCCAAAGATTCGGGGTAATTGCAAAATGGGCAGCCGTCATTCTCGATAAAGTTGCAGCCTCTATGAAACAGGAAAGATTTAGTGGGCAGCCATCCATGTATAACTAACCAACCAAAGAAGCGCAACTTGGGTGGGAGACAGCTATTCCAAATTAACGAAAAATCAGAACACGGAACGGGCCAACGAGATGGGAGATAATAGTTACTACAGAAGCTTGCAACTGTGTAGCTGCCATTATTTTCATGCGCCCAAATAAAACGGTCAGCATCGGAATCAAATGTGAGCTGGAATTCATTGCCAAAAGGAACAGAATTGTTGCTGCATATATTAGGACAGACCATCGCAATCCAATTGCAGAGTTCAGTACACCTATTTTGCATGTTCAGCCGCAGCCTCCTTTTCCAAAAGGGATGACAGAATCTGTTAGATCCGAAAATAGCTACACATCCATCATGAATAGCACAAGATTTCTGATTACATAACATGTAAAGGTCTGGGAATAGCAGCTGGAGACTTTGATAATCCGTCCAATTATCAAACCAGAAAGAAGATTGCATCCTGCTGCCAATTCTAACCCGACAATTTGAAGCAAAAAATTCCCAAAACAATCTGTTGCCGAAGCAGTAGCGAACCACGTCTGACCAAATAGGAGATAGCCTGGAAGTATCTGAGGTAAAAACATCATTCCAACAACGAAAGCCATTCCAAACAATGCAGTAAATGAACCACAAGGAATTCTGACTTGCTGATCTTAATTTCCAAAGCCACTTGAGCATCAGGCTACAGTTAATCAATCTGAAATCTTGGATGTAAAGACCCCTGAGTGAAAATGGTAAGTTAACCGTGTTCTAGCTTATTTTACAGATCCCATTTACGTTCCCAT
>CATIWQ010738986.1:0-20162 GCA_949673415.1 Euphorbia schlechtendalii | reverse complement strand
GAATCGCATGATGCTTGGTTGCATACTCAAGTTTCCCCTATACCATATTTGATTAACCTCCTTCTCCGATGGTAGAATAATACGTAAAAAGCCTCTTCCCAAAGAGATAAAATTCCATTGAGTATTAAAAACCCCATATCTGTGATAGCTTACCGTCAGGTAGAAATGTCTCCAAGGAGAGTCTCCCTTTGAAAGACTCAATCGCTCGAAAATTGATTGTTCAAAAGTCTCTATTCATTCTTGATATAAAGCCTGGAATTTTCACTGCCTTGCAGCCATTTCGAGCATTGAAGATTATGCTTTGGCAAACTTGTTCAGGTTTATGCAAAGAATCATCCTTTCTTGCTTATCCTGAAACAATAGCAGAAAAGGATGATTTTTTTTCATAATTTAGTGGGTTAGAGATCGGTAGAACTAACCTTGAGAAATGTTAAAATTACAAGAGTGTGTTCCTCGGGATTACAAGCAAAAAAAAAAAAAAAAGAATGACCATTACAATTGAAAGAAACTAGGGTAAATGATTCATGTATAGAATAAGACGAACAGCATATTGTAGCCTCTAAGTAAGTTGCTTCAAAATATCAAGACATGAAATTGGAACGGCGTTTATTATGTGGAAAAATAACAATTGCAATGTATGGCACTTGTCCCACATTGGTTGTATGGGCAATCAATGAGGGGTTTATAGGTTAATACGGGTTCTCTTACTATTGAACTAGTCTTTTGGTGAGCTCTCCCATTTAACCTATAACAATTGGTATTAGAGCCAAACTCGGAGTGGTGGCCTACGGAGTGGTGGCTCACGGGGTGGTGGCCGTGACCAACGTGACCGTGACCAACGAGGCTCGGAGTGGTGGCCTGGAGAAGCCGGCCGTGACCAACGAGGACGTTGGCCCTAAAGGGGGATCGAATGTTATGTGGAAAAATAACAATTGCAAGGTATGGGACTTGTTCCACATTGGTTGTATGGCAATCAATGAGGGGTTTATAAGTTAATACGGGTTCTCTTACCATTGGATTAGTCTTTTGATGAGCTCTCTTATTTAACCTATAACAGCGTTTGAATACCAAACCACAAAAAGAGCCTAGCAAGCTATGAAGCTATCCAAGTCGAGAGTCTTGACATTAAAAAACGTCATGATTGGGGGCATTTTATCCTAGGGAAGCTGCTCAACTGAAGAGTCAAATGTTTTATCCGATGGATTCGAAGAAGTTCTAAGTGGTAAATCTTGTTAATCCACGTGTCCTGCTATAGATGACTTGTTAAAGGAAGAGATTATAGAGATCTCCAAATCGTGCCAAATATTGAACTCGGTGACTAAGTAGCTTGGATCCATGAGCAGAATATACCATTTAACTTACATACCGAAGAGATGTAGAGGCTAGAGAAAATCAAATACCTATAGAAATTCTACTGTAAAGCACTCACAAGTCAATGGAATGAAACCAACTCGCTAATCCGAGATAAAGTTTCCTTTCTATTTTGATCCTTAAATAAGCATGAGATGAGGTAGCAGATTGCAGGATAATTGCATTCATGTTAGCAATATCCAAACCCAAAGCTGAAGTGGGAGATAAGTTGAAACCCGGACCAATATCCCCTGTGTATAGGATTGACCTTCCTTTTTACAGAATTGTCGATGTGGATTTCATTTTGAGTTGGGTTGGGTTTATCCGATTCTGATACAGCATCTTTGTCACTTAGCTCTTTTTGTGACTGATAGTTACTCTCGATGGGTGATGCTTGAATGTCAGCCTCAGCAAAATCCTGGACCTCAAGTGAACCCAACTTAATAATATCTCAAAGTACTTAAAATGTTTTGGAAATAACAAACTGACTAGGATAGTGAAATTAATTAAGTATTATGTAGACTCTTAATTAATCAAGTTTACTTGAGTTTGTTTAACGGAAAACAACTCAATTTCCTGAGTAAATTAATTAAGTTATAGCTTAGAGTAAGAAAAGCTGAATCAGCCTAGTATTACATAGTTTATAAAGATATAGACTCAGCAAAGCTGAGTTAGCTTTAATGTGTAAAAGCTGAGTATATTCGAAACTTAGAGAATTAATTGATACATGCGCGTTTAACAGTTTCTGTGAGAAATGGTATATTCTCGTTGATGCTTTTCAAGAGAAAAGACACTGAAATTAAAGAAAATATTCAAGTGGTCCTCACAACGAAAAGGTGTCAGTACGGAATGTTGGAGAATCCTCACTAAAGTCTAAGACAAAAGGAATCCTCTGACATGAATCGTTTCTCAGTGTCCCCGCGCAACTCTGCAACGTTAGCAAGTCAACGAATCACAGAAATCCACATTGCATCTCGCGCGCCTCTCTATAAGATCGGATTGCTTGAAGGAAACGAGTTTTAGACATATAAAGATTAACAGATTAATCTCTTTAATGTTTGAAATCTTTGTCTCTAAAAGTCTTGAAATTTGTTTCAAACGAGCAAATTCAAAAGATTTGAAGATAAGAGAAATTGAAGAACTGTCGGGACGAGAAGTTTGCAACGGCTACTTCCAAAACCTTCAACTATAAATAGAAGATTGAAGCAGACGTTTAAACTTTGTGAATCACCTCGAATTTCTTCAAGAGCAGAAACTCTGTTCAATCAATTCCAAAGCAAACGCAAATTGTTCATATCTGTTTGTAATAGAGAGATACCACTTAAGATTTAACATTGTAAAGGATTCAACGTTTTTATAAGTTGAATCTATTCGTATTTTTCGCTTAAGAAATCTGAGTAAAAATTTAGGATGGGTACCTAAACTGTACTTGAGAGGTAGTTAGAAAGGAAGGTACTTTCTGTAATTTTATCTACCCAGTGTAAAGCCTTCTCTGCCTAAGGAAGGAAAGAAACACTAGTGGATTAAAGTTGGGAAAGGAATCCAGGGACTAGAGGTAGGCTAGGGGTCGAACCAGGATAAATCTCAAGTTAATCATTCTAACCTTACTCGCTTATCTTTACTGTGTGTGTCTCATTCATCTTTCTCTCTATTTACTAGTATCGCTTGAAAAGCCAATCCGAGATGAGTAAAGTACTCAGCAGCGATTGAAGATAAACTATGCCAGCGAAGCTAAGCAATTTATAGTTTATAGACTCAGCACATCGCAGTTTCTCTCAGCACGCATCTAAAACTTAACTTGGTAAAAGAATTTTATAAATCTTAAAAAGAACCAATAAATACATTCACCCCCCTCTGCTATTACATGAAGTCATTTAGACTAATCATCTTTGAGTTAAAGATCTGAAATGACTTATAACAGTTTCAGTTCCGGCTCAAGACAGAGAGTTTTTCTTAAAGAAAGAATGTTTGTAACCAGGCCACCTTTGTTTGATGGTAATCATTACACGTTTTGGAAAAACCGCATAAAAAACTTCAACCAATCTCAAAGCATGCGAGCATGGCTCGCTATAGAGCTTGGCCCTAGAATTCCAACCATATTTGGGAATGGGGAACATGTTCTAGTTGACCCGGAGGATTATGATGATGTTAACTTAAGGCTTCTCAAAGAGAATTCCGTAGCCATCAACTACTTACATTGTGTGCTAGATCTTACAGAGTTTAACAAGGTCTCGGGCTGCGAGATAACACAAGAAATCTAGAAGAAGCTGGAGATTACCTACGAGGGAACTGACAAGGTCAAAGAGTCGAAGATCAATCTCATGTTAAGGGAGTATGAGATGTTCCGGATGGGAGCCAGCGAAGGTATTCAGGTCATGAATACCAGGTTCATTAATATCATTAATGAATTAAAGATATTCGGCAAGGAATTTACTGAGGAAGAGATGGTGTAGAAGATTCTTCGCACTCTTACCTTAGAGTGGGATGCTAAGAAGAGCGCGATCGAGGAGGCTAATGATCTAAAGACCTACAACTATGATGAGATGACAGGCACCTTGTTGACTCAGGAAATTCCCTAAAGAAATATATCGATGACTCAAAAAGGAGTAAAGGAAAGGAGAGAGAGGGTAAAGCCATTATCTTGAAAGCTGATTCCTTTAACGAATCCACCAGCTACGATTCTAATGAGCAAATGGTCCTTCTGACCAAGCGTTTCAAACGCTTCATGAAGAAGGATCAAAAGTTCAACAAGAAGAAGTTTCTCGCTAAAAATAAGTCAACTCAACACCGGCGTGGAGCTGAGGAAAGACCCAAGAAGGAACATAAAAAAGACTTCAAATGCTTTGGTTATGGTAAAAAAGGCCATATCCAGTCATCTTATCCAAAGACCAAGAAGGACAAACATAAGAAGAGGTTCGTTAAGAAGAATGAGGCACTTGCTGCCACCTGGAGTGATTCTGAAGAGACTTCGTCATTTGATGAAGAAGCAACAGACTCTATCAACCTCTGCTTAATGGCGATAGAGAATCAAAGATGCGAGAGCTTAATATCTGCTTCTAAGAGCAATCAATCCGCTGCTGACTCTGAAGCTGAGCACAATAAAGGGAAAACTCTTCAAACTGAGGTACATCCTGAAATCCCTTTATCTATTGAAGAGTTTGGCCATGTACTCTTTGATGTTATGAAACTGGCTAATAATTTAGGGAAAAACATCAAGGAGCTAGTGAGGAGAAGTGAAGACCAAGAAGACACCATCACTTACTTGTCTCTTGATATGTGCTTTCTTTAAGAAAAAGGTGAGTATCATGAATGTCACAACAACAAGCTCACTAAGCAATTAGATGAGTTGATTACTGAGATAACAACTTTAATGGAGAAACAAGTTCCTCCTCCAGCCAACAGTCAAACTTCAAGTAAACAAACTCACAATTCTAAGAGGAAGAATTCTTTTAAAAAGAAGAAAGCAAGCCAGCCCCTAGCAAAAGTGGTGTGTGGTTTTTGTGGCAAAGCTGGACATACTATAATTTTCTGCACTCATAAAAATGGTTATTATGACAAGTATAACTAAAGTAACTTAAACACTGCTAACAAGGCATTGAGCACAACTTTTCTTCTTCTTATACTCCTCAACAAAATGGGGTTGTAGAAAGGAAGAACAGAATCATAGTTGAGATGGCTCGATCCATGTTTAGTGATAACAATCTACCAAAATACTTTTGGGGATAAGCTGTTAACACAGCTTGTTATATTTTGAATTGGGTTTTAATGTGCCCAATTCTTGAGAAGACACCCTATGAACTTTGGTGAGGGAGGAAACCTAAGATTGGTCATCTCAGATCCTTTGGTTATAGGTGTTTTATTCTAACACCAAGGAGCAGCTAGGTAAGTTTAAGCTAAAAGCTAATGAAGGTATCTTTCTGGGATACTCAACTAACAGCAGGACATATAGAAAATATGTTAAAAAAACCGGCCTATTAGAGGAGTCTATGCATGTAGATTTTGATGAAACTAACAATGAAGATAGACGTCCATCTGATGATGATGATGAAAGAGTAACCCATCAAGCAAATCTACTCAGCATGCCATTCTATGTGCTGCCCAACCCAACACAAGATTCTGAAGCCAAGGAAGTCAAAGAAGATGATGATCTATCAATCAACTTCAATGATGGTGAAGATCAACCTCTGCTTCAACAACTATTTGAAGATCCTCTAGTTGTTGATCCAAGTCTACCAAGGGAGAAAATAACTCATCGCAACCATCCGCTTGATAACATTGTTGATGATGTTCATAATCTAGTTATGACGCAAGGTCAGCTCAGCAGGATGATGAGCCATCTAGCTTTCATCTCATTGATTAAACCTAAGAAGATCGAAGATTTAGAAGGAGATGATTATTGGATGATTGCGATGCAAGAGGAGTTGGATCAGTTCAAGCATAATGATTTTTAGCATCTAGTTCTAAACCCAAAGGAAAATCAACCATCGGCACCAAATGGGTTTTCATGAACAAGCTTGATGAAGATGGCATTGTTGTCATGAGCAAGGCCAAGCTTGTTGCTCAAGGCTATAATCAGCAAGAAGTCATCGATTATAATGAAACTTATGCTCCTATAGCTCAGCTTGAAGCAATTCAAATCCTATGTGCTTTTGCATCACATAAGAACTTCAAATTTTTTAAATGGATATCAAGAGCACATTCCTGAATGGATTCATTCAAGAGGAAGTTTATGTGCGCTAGCCTTCAGGCTTTGAAGATCCGAAGAATCCTGAGCATGTCTTCATACTGAAGAAAGCTCTCTACAGATTGAAGCAAGCTCTAAGAGCTTGGTATGAGAGGCTGACCAATTTCCTTATCAGCAAAGACTATGAAAGATGGAAAGCAGATACGACTCTATTTATCCGGTGAAGAAAGGAAGATGTGTTGCTAGTCTAAATCTATATTAATGATATCATCTTTGGAGTAACTTAGGAGAAGTTGTGTAAAGAGTTCAGCAAGCAAATGCAGAGCGAGTTCAAAATGTCAATGATGGGTGAGCTCAACTATTTACTTGGACTTCAAATTAAGTAGAGTGAAGATGGAATCTTCATTAGCCAAGTAAAGAATGCCAAAGAAGTCTTGAAGAAGTTTGATATGGAGCATTCGAAGCCAATGTCTAATCCTATGGCCATTGATACTAGCTGGTAAATCGGTAGAAAGTAAGTTCTACAGAGGTATTATCGATTCTTCTCTATTTAACTGCTAGTAGGCCTGACATTCAATATGTTGTGTGCTATTGCAAACTTATCAAGCTGACCCCAGAGAATCTCAATTAGCAACAGTTAAGAGAATTCTCTAGTATTTGTAAGGTTATCTTAATGCAGGTCTGTGGTATCCCAACAGTGTAGATTTCACCCCAAGAGGATTCATAGATGCTGACTATGGCAGAGACAAGCTCGATAAGAAAAGCACCACAGGAGAATGCCATTTCCTTAGAGAATGCCTTGTCTCTTAGTACAGTAAGAATAAAACTTCTATTGCACTGAATACAGCTGAAGCTGAGTACATGGAAGCAGGAAGTTGTGTAGCACAATTGCTATGGATTAAGCAGCAACTGGAAGATCATGGTATAAAGTCTAAATGTCACAAAGTTATGTGTGATAACAAGAGTGCAATTGACCTATCCAAAAATCCAATTCAACATGGCAGGATGAAGCATGTCAATATAAGACATCACTTCATAAGGGATCATGTGCTAATTAATGGGAGATGTCAAATTGGAGTATGTTTCTTTTGAGGAATAGCGTGCTGACATATTCACCAAACCTTTGCCCAAGGAGCAGTTCAATGTCCTAAGGCAACTTATTAGCATGGAGAACCCCATTTGATGAAAAATCAAGAAATTTGGCTAAGTGTTGGAGAGCAAATCTTAACTCAGCCAAATGAGTTAACACGTATTTAACACCGTTTATATTTTAATGTAACGTTGTGAGATTCAGTTTCGCTGTTAAAAATAAAAACACACATTTTCGAAAGATATGATTTTGAATTGGAATCGTCCACTATTAAACTCATCTTTTTACTAAGCCGGTTAATTAAGTGTTAATCTCATCATTGATTCTAAGATTTCTTTATGCTAGCACCACGTTTCATCGCTAGTGGAAAATTGTATATAAAAGCTTCAAGGAGTTGAAGAGAGAGGTTACTTGCATCCTTGAATTCTAATCATTTCAAAAGTAAAAAACCCTAATCTCTTTCTCAAATTCCTTTCATGAAATGGCTCTCTCTAAGAAAACCTTTAGACTTCAACCACCGTCCAAGAGAAGCATCTACATAAACACGGAAGGTAAGTAGGAGAAAATCACCTTTCTAGAAGGAACCTTGTTCACCAAAGTGGAATGGGACTCCAATATGGACTTTGGGCCAGTGTATGAGGTCGATTATGAGAATCTTCTAAGAAATAAGACCATGCACATGGTGATTAAGTAGCAAAACCTAAGCTAATTTCTGCAATTAGAAGGTCCAGCTGTTGCAGGATTTATAAGGAAATTCTACTAGAGCCTTTACACAATTGAGGGGTTTAATAATGTCCTGCTGGTGAAAATTGATGGAAATTACCACCTTGTATGCTCAAGACTGCTGGTGAGCATCCTCAACATGCCTTACAAAGGCACTCAGCTCAAGGGAAATAGTGATGAGGACACCATCATTATCCTAAAAGATTGGAAGCTTCCTGCTACCTACATCTCTGGAGAAATTGCTATTTCAGGGATGAGTTGGACATCAAGAGCTTGTCACGAGCTTGTGGTGAAGCTGCCATTGCCCAAAACGGGGTTCGTCATTAGCTACACCTACTTCGAGAGGTTTGTGGTCTACCATATGGTAGAAGGTAAGCAGTTAAACTAGGCAGTGGTGATTCTTCATCACCAAACTGATTATTGTCTATCATTATGGGTACTTGAACACCACCTTGATGAAGGCGGTGAAGATGGATATTGCCCCATACGTTGGAGGGTCAGGAAATATAGTTGTGCCGGTGAAGAAGACATTGGACTTGCTGCACTTCACCAAACCATATCACAATTAGGTGTATACTAGGTATGGTGAAGCTCAAGAAATGAGGAAACTTAAATGCATACCGACAGTAGTGCCTGCTGATGAGGCTAAGGAAGATAAAGACGGCTTCATGGTTGATTTTTAGGGAGATAGTGATGACATTAGCGATAACGTTCCTCTTTCTACAAAAATGGAACAAATCATAGCAACTGTAACCTCACCTAAACCAAAGGCTACCTCATCTAAGTCAAAGAAGAAGAGTTCAAAAAAAACAAGGGCAAGAGATACGCCTGCCTAGGCCCCTGCTAGAGAAAGAAGGCATATGAAAGCCAAAACTCGCACTTAGAAGGAAGCTGAGGTGAAGCAGCAAGTAGAGGAAGAAGAAGATGCCATGGAGGTAGAGGAGACGTTGCATTAGAGAAAGCACAAACTAGATGTCACTGAAGAAAGTGAAGGCCAAGGGGACTCCAAAAAGAGCAAAGAGGACTTTGAAATAATAAGTCCTAGCGTTGCTGCCCATGTGGAGGAAGTAATTACCAAAGCTAAGGGGACTCAGTGTAAGCGCACTACCACCAACAGATCGTTAATGAAAAATGTCCAAGTGGTGAGCAGCGAGGAGGATAATAGAGAAACCAAAACCCTTAATCAAGAAGAATTCGAT
Source organism: Euphorbia schlechtendalii (assembly GCA_949673415.1). Classification (NCBI taxonomy): domain Eukaryota; kingdom Viridiplantae; phylum Streptophyta; class Magnoliopsida; order Malpighiales; family Euphorbiaceae; genus Euphorbia; species Euphorbia schlechtendalii. Next base: position 11,116 of record CATIWQ010738986.1, on the reverse strand, counting down.
CTTCCTGATCCTAGCATCCCCACACCTTCATTCACTCATACTGAGAATCTACCTACTTAGTTTGAAATGCCTCAAGTTGACCCATCCTTGGGTCAAATAGCTACCCTTGATGCACCTTTAAATCCTTCCCCTATTTCTTCTATAAATCATTCCAACTTTACTCCTATAAATCCCTTAGTTTCTATTCCTTTATATACTGAAATTCCTTTTGTAAATCCTCAACCTCCATCTTCTAATATTGTAAATTCTCCAGTAAATATTCCTTCCTCTCCTAACAAAATTGAAGATTCCTTTTCTCCACCTTCTTCCACTTCTAACACTCAAATCGTCAAAATACCGCTTCTTCCCATCCACCAAACACCCAAGATCCAATAATACCATCTCTTGTAAAATTTAGACCAACCACTACTTCTTCAATTGTACAAATTCCTAAACCAACCATTTCTTCAAACCCATCCTCTACCACTCTAACGTCTTTGGTTAGAGAAGTTCCTAACACTGAGAACTCAACTCAACACTAAAAAGCAAGTTATGATGGTACTAAGGCAAATTTTACAGCCAATGAAGTACTTGAGTCCAATAGTAAGCCAGTCCAAGAGGACTTGGCTGATTTAGCCATCTTGGCACAAATAAGATAGTTGGCCAAGAAGAAATTCCAACACTCAAGTCTGATGTTGAGTTGGATGGGGTAGTAAGAAAACTACTACTAACCTAGGAATTGACAGACTTATCCACTAAGCCAAAGGCTAAGCTACCTAAGTTCGATTTACACTCAAGCTTACACTCTGAATCTATCTACTTTGAGGAGTTTGAAAAGATTCAAGGTAGTTTGTTTGTGATTTGCAACCACTTAGTGAAGAAAGTACTAAAAGCTTAGTGGATAAGATGACACTAATCTTAACTGGATAATCTAATTCTACGGCTCAACTCAGCGCAGGTGTTACATCTATCCCCATGTATACTACTCTCACTAACATGGTGGTAGGAAAGATAAAGGGTAGTGTAGATGCTGCAGCTTAGCAGCTGAGTAAATTGAGTACCACTATGGACACTCAAGCTACACAGTTTCACAAGTTTGGCGAAGAGTAGGCCAAAATAAAGAAGAGCATAGATCGAAAGCTAGAAAATGTGCTAAAAGAAGTCGAGATGACAAAGGATATGGGTATGTGAAGTTGTTAGAGAGCATGTCCAAGCTCATGGTGAATTATGATGACAAGATGGATCAAGTAATCAAGACACTTGATGTTGCAGCCAAGAAAGATGACAAGAGGCCCGTGCTGAACATTGACTCTCTCATAGACAAGTTTGATGTTGTTTGTAAAGAGGTCAACAACAACATGGATGACTCTCTCAAGAAGGCGCAGAAGGCCATTTTTGATACCATGAGTAAACTTTTCCTACAGCCCACTAAGTCAATAGTTCCTGAAAATGGTCTCTTAGTGTACAAAAAGCTAAATGTACTCAAGGTCAAGATAAAAGATCTTCGGAAGAATGTGAACCAATTGGTGATTACTGGAATATATGATGCTAAGGATATTGACTTCACCGTAAGGTCTATATCATTTATTTTCCCAAGGATCTTAGACATGGAAGAAAAGTTGAAGATTACGTTATATTCCATAGATTTCAGAGCTCTGTTGTAGTGCTTTCAACAATTCACATGCCAAGGATTCGATCAGATCACACATTTTTCCAAATTCCATCATCACTTGCTTCTTAATGAGCTGAATGATCAAGACTTCTTAACGACCAAAGGAAAAGAGATGCTAGAGCAAGAGATTTCTCCATTGATAATTGGTAGGCAGGAGGATTTTCAATCTACTTTAGATTCCTTTAATGTTTGTTTAGAACAAATCATGAAAGACCAGATAACAAAGGGGGAGAAGGTAGCTGAAGATACAACTCGAACTGCAAATCTTAATAAGTCTTCTATGCCAAAGCACCCTCAACATCAACAAAATCAACAACAAAATCAATCAGCTCCGTCTTCTAATCAACCGAAATGCTCTAGACAACCTTCTTTTTCTCATCATCGAAAATAAAGTGTTTTAGTATAGGCAAAGACTTGTAATAGATAGAACTGCATTGTAATCTTAGTTCAGAACACTATCTATGGACTGACTAAGTATTTTTTATTATTCATGAAAATTACGAGTTTTGCCCTATCAAGTTAAGAGCTTCTTAACTTGCTTAGTATGTATGTTTGTTTCTGCTTATAAACTGATGCAGGAATACATACAAAAGACCAACCTTAAAGAAAAGCTAAAGGAAAGACAAAGTCCCAAATCAAAGAAAATTCGTCTAAATATGGGGGAGTTGAACTAGTTTAAGAGAATCCACTCAATATGGGGGAGTCAACATTGACTAAGGATTTCACTTAGCATGAGGGAGTCTTACATCACTTTCTAGGTATTCCTATATCTTTAAATTATTTATTTAATTAATCTCTTCTTCTACCAAGTTTGTTATCTGTTCCAAAATGAGGGAGATTATTGAACCTAAGTTAATAGTACCTCATAGTATTTAAAATGTTTTGGAAATAACAAACTGACTAGGATAGTGAAATTAATTAGGTATTAAGTAGATTTTTAATTAATCAAGTTTAATTGAGTTTGTTTTAGGGAAAACAACTCAATATACTGAGTAAATTAATTAAGTTATGACTTAGAGTAAGAAAAGCTGAGTCAGCCTAGTATTACATAGTTTATAAAGATATAGACTTAGCAAAGCTGAGTTAGGTTTTATATGCAAAAGCTAAGTATATTCGACACTTAGAGAATTAATTGACACATGCACGTTTAACAGTTTTTGTGAGAAACAGAATATTCTCTTTGATGCTTTTTAGGAGAAAAGGCGCTGAAATTAAAGAACATATTCAAGTGTTCCTCACAACGAAAAGGTGTCAGTACGGAATGTTGGAGAATCCTCACTAAATTCCAAGATAAAAGGAATCCTTTGACATGCGCTATTTCTTAGTGTCCCCATGCAACTTTGCAACATCAGCAAGTCAACGAATCACAAAAATCCACTTTGCATCTGACGCGCCTCTCTATCAAATAATATTGCTTGAAGGAAAGGAGTTTTTGACGCATCAAAATTAACGAATTAATCTCACGCTTTAACATTCAAAATCTCTATCTCTAAAAGTCCTGGAATTTATTTCAAACGGGAAAATTCGAAAGATTTGAAGAGAAGAGAAATTGAACTCAAGACAAGAAGTTTACAATGACTACTTCCGAGACCTTCAAGTATAAATAGGAGACTGAAGTAGATGTTCAAACCTCAAATATCTTCAAGAGCTGAAACTTTATGCAATCGTATCTAACTTACAGAAATTCTAACTCAAGTAATCAAAGCAAACACAAATTGTTCTTATCTATTTGTAATAGAGAGATACCACTTAAGATTTAACATTGTAAAGGATTCAACATTTTTATAAGTTAAAAATCCTCTGTTCGTATTTTTCTCTTTAGAAATCTGAGTAATTTGAGAGGTAGTTAGAAAGGAAGATACTTTAGGAAGGGTACTTAAATTGTATTTGAGAGGTAGTTAGAAGGGAAGGTACTTTCTGTAATTTTATCTACCCGCTGTAAAGGCTTCTTCGCCTAAAGAAGGATAGAAACTCTAGTAGATTAAAACTCAAAAAGGAATCTGGAGATTGGAGGTAGGCTAGGGGTTGAACTAGGATAAATCTCATGTATAATCATTTTAACCTTACTCGCTTATCTTTACTTTGTGTGTCTCATTCATCATTCTCTCTATTTACTTAGTATCACTTGAAAAACCAATCCGAGCTGAGTAAAGTACTCAGCAGTGGTTGAAGATAAACTATGTCAATGAAGCTGAGCAGATTATAGTTTTTAGACTCAACATAGCGTAGTTTCTCTCAACGCGCATCTACAAACTGAACTTGGTAAAAGAATTTTATAAATCTTAAAAGAATCAATAAACGCATTCACCCCCCTCTGCTATTATATTAAGCCGTTTAGGACCAACAAATGGGTTTAGATCATCACCCAAATTTCAAGATATGCTAGAAATTGGCATGTTTTGAGCATGCCAATCATCCAAGGGATCATGTCCTTTACTCGAGACTTCTTGAGTAGTAGTAGTAGTGAACTTGTTGAGATTTCCAAAATAACTCGAAGATAGATCATTAGAAGTTTCTGAAGAAGAAAGATCGCAATTGAAGCAAGCAATCGATTGGCTAGTTAACATGATGACTTTAACTGCCATCAAATTGACAATAACTTTAAAGTTGCAGCTCTCAAGAGTGAGTGGCATAGATGCTAAACTAAGAACATCCATCCATGTTAAACTGAGAACATCTATCCCATGAAACCAATTTTTTGAATTTGGACACGATGAAGCTAACAAATTCTTCTTCAAAGAGTATTTGTAGGATCCCTTTGAAGTTCATCTACATTAAGAATTCTGAAGGGAGGAAATTTTTATCGAAAGGTTTTACTTCAGAAATGAAGTCGTTGAGAAAGGTCTAATCATATTTCAAGGAACCTTTTAAAGCATTAATTGAATGGAAGTAGGCACTAGCAAATAAACCACCTGTTGACGTGACAAACTTGATTGTGAAATGTTTCTCTTTGATAGATTTTTTATGGAAGTGATTGAGTTTATGTTTTGAACCTTTGCCAAGCATGTGATCTCTATCTAATAAGGTATAAAGATGGGTGTTTCGTATGGAAACAAAAGAACTTTCATAAGAGGGGAGAAAGGACGAGGAGAAGATGTGACATTGGTATAGGATTGGTTGTCTCTTAATGAAGGGATGAAAGTATTCTTGTTCCAGTTGTTCGTATATATGGTTTAGCTCTTGTGTAGGTAGGGATATATTAATCATTGTATGTAATTCACTCTTATAAATAATACAAGTAGACACAAAAATCCATAATGTTTTGGAGTTTCACAACCCTAACCATGTTCCATCTATGTTCCATCTCCAGTCAGCCACAAAAAGTGGAAGATGCGAGTTAAAAGGTTAACTAGCTACTAGGGTTGTAGTATGAGAGGTAAGAGGGTGCCTAGCAATAAAAGCACGTAATTTCTGAGAGCCAATACTTATCATGTTCAATTGATTAATTACCGAGTGTATGTCACATTCCCAATCAATTCTTAAAACCCAAACTTCAAGTTCCTAACGTCCCTTTTGTGAGAAATAGAAAGAAAACCATCAACCCCTTGAAAATGCCTTGTTGAGAGTTGATAGATTCCCTCACTCTAAGAAGTCTTTGAAATATATTATCTTTCACTCTCTGGTTGCTACTGATTGGTGATATTACCATGAATGAGTGTAGGTCTAAAAACTATAAACTACTCAATTTTGCTAACTTAGTTTATCTTCAATCTGTGTTGAGTACTTTACTCAGCTTGGATTGGTTTTTCAAGCTAAACTTATAAACATAGAGAATGATGGATGAGCAAAGATGCTATAAAGATAAACAACAAAGGATAAAACTTTAACACCTGAGATTTTATCCTAGTTCGGCCCCGAGCCTAACTCCAATCCTTGGATTCCTTTCCAACCTTTAATCCACTAGTGTTTCTTTCATTCCTTAGGCGGAGAAGCCTTTTAGTGGGTATACTCTATTATAAAAAGTATCTTTCTTTCTAATTATCATTCAACCACAATTTAGGTACCCTTCCTAATCTATCACTCAGATTTGATATAAGAAATTGCGAACTAAGGATTTCAACTCATAAGAATCGTTGAATCCTTTTACAATGTTAAATCTAAGATTCTCTATTACAAACTAATGGAGTGATGAGCGTTTGCTTAGATGCTTGATTTGGAATTTTTGAATGTTGGGAATAATTTCACAATATTTCAGCTCTTAAGAAATTCGAGGTGATTCACCAAGTTTGAATGTCTACTTCAGCCTTCTATTTATACATGAAGATCTTGGAAGTAATCGTTGCAAAATTTTCAACCTGACTTGATCTTCAATTTCTCCTATTCACAACTTTCGAATTTGTACGTTTGAAACAAATTCCAAGACATTTAGAGACAGAGAATTCAAACGTTGAAGCGTGAGATTAATTTTTTAATCTTGATGCATCAAAAACTCATTTACTTCAAATAATTCTGTTCTGATAGAGAGGTGCACGAGATGCAACGAGGAAGCTTGTGCTTTGTCTGGTTGCTGACGTTGTAGAGTTGCACGGAGACACTGAGAAACAACTCATGTCATTGTATTAGACACTAACAAGGAATCTCTAACATTCCATACTGATACCTTTTCGTTGTGAGGACCTCTTGAATATCTTCTTTAATTTCAGCACTTTTCTCCTAAAAAGCATCAAAGGTATATTCCGTCTCTCACAAACAGCGTTAAAAGCTTACGTGTCATTTATTCTCTAAATGTCAAAAGAACTCAGCTTTTAATAAATAAAAGCTACTCAGCTTCACTAAGTCTATATTGTATAAACTATGTATTACTCTACTTTACTCATCTTTCTTACCCTAAGCCATAACTTAATTAAACACATAGTAAACTAAGTTATTTTTCCTTTAACAAACTCAAGTAAAACTTGTTTAATTAAGAGTCTACTTAGTACTCAATTAATTTCACTATACTAGACAGGTTGTTATTTCCAAAATGTTTGAAGTACTATGAAGTACTATTAACTTGGGTTCAACAATTTTATAACATGAATAACTTGATGCCATCTCAACCTGTTGCTATGATGTAACTCTAGCTATTTATACTTCGTATATTTGGTAGATCGATTCTTCTAGTTATCCCGTCCACTTTCATTTAAAATCAATCATAGGTAATAAATTACCATTAAATAAAGAATTATTGGTTTTGTCATTGACATGTAAATTAAATTTGCTAAATACTAATAAGCGGCTCGTTCGAACCTGATCTTTGAATTAATGGTATGATATTGTTCTTGGAAAAGATGTTATGCCAGATTTTCCATGAAAGAGCCGATCTAGGTGAAGATTCTGTATTTTAATTTAGAAATCTTGGTTCTTGAATTTCAACCCAAAGTAGCTTGTCCCGAAAAGTCTTGTGACCCAAAAGAGCTTGACCCGAAGGTAGTGAATACCAAATTCGACCTGAATGGTAGTGAATACCAAATTCAACAGGAAACACTAAAAACATTGTCCGCTCACATCCGCTTTTATAATAATACCGATTCTCATTCGGTAACAAGGCTTAACTTTGGGGGGGGTGGGGGGTGATGGCCTTGAGCTACCTTGGGAAAAGAGGTTTCATGATGTAATTTTTAAAATGGATAGTAAATGTGTATATGACCTGGTCAAGGGCGAGGTGGGGAAGGTTAATTCGTGTTCAAATTTGGTTGGTAGTATTAAAGAGTTCCTTGGCAGGGATTGGGTGGTTGAGTTGAAGCATGTCTTTTGAGAAAGACAATCACGATGCGCAGATCCTATTGCCTTTGAGAAGGGAAACTGATGGGTATTCCACCCTTGGGATGCAACATTTGTGAGCAAGCATCTTAAGAGTAGTCAACTTCGCTGTTAGTGAGAAAGTTTCCTGGTGGTCAATCCCCTCAACCTGTGTATAGCCATTGGTAGTGAGGCAAGCTTTGTAGCGCTTAATGGATCCATCAGAATTGTATTTAATTTATAAATCCACGAACAACCGATAAGCTTTTGACCCATTGGAAGAGAGACAATTTGGTTGCAGGTGAATGGGGTTCAATAAGTGTCCAATTCGTTCCATAATGCTTTCACTTTGATGTAATAGGACGCCACTGACATGGTACTCTGTGTGATTGTGGCAAATGATTTCAGTACCTCGAAAATTGATGGTGCATTTTTTTGAGAAAATTGACCCCAAAGATCAATCCATACTTGATGCACGGTTTTTGTGTGAACTATACCATCGGCCAGATTGGCTTCAACAGAGTCATTCAAACATAATAGAAATATGTTGTTGCACTGGTTCCATAGTGCAAAATTTGCAGTATCTTCTTCCTCTAAAAGAGCTTTAATAGATCCATCGATAAAGCCAAATTTGTTTTTGGCAGTAAGTGCATGGATCATAGCTTTGCTCCGTGATTGATAATTATCACCGTTTAATTTAACGGGCACAAGAAGATGACCTGGTTGTTTGAAGTGATGGACATAATAAGAATGAGAAGGATTGGATGTAGGCTATTTCGAGGTATCTTTTTTATTGTCCATAATTATCTATATGGTTGAAGAAAATCCATGATCAAGAGTCTGAAATAGGTTTTGATACCATCACCTTAAACATTGAGGAAAGAAAACTAGTTTGTGAAAGACTGTGTATTTGTATTTATCATTGTTAAACAATATATACATGAAGATATTAATTATCATCTCCTTGCTATTTACATGTAATTGATTGACTTTACATACTAATCATATATCGTAATATGGAAAAATAAATACAACATAGTTTCCTTAACAAGTTTTGAAGTTAATAATCAGTGAAGGTTACGAAAAATATCTAGCGCAAATGTGCAATTGGTTTAACTTGCAGCAATTTATTCTATTAACCGAACTGATCAACCCATTATTTGGGATATGGTACGGATTTTTATTTCCATCTTATTTATTTACTCCCTCCGTCTACTAAATATTGTTATTTTTGAGGTATTTCGTTATTTCCTTTTTATTGTCATTTTGTACTTTCAAGATGTTTTTTTCTAAGTTTTTCATTCCTATCCCTATTAATTTGTTCAACTTCCAAGATAATTATATTCTAATCTCTAATAATAAGAGAACACTATAGGTCAAATTGTTTTTATTGAACAAATTAATAGTCTTAAAAATTGAATAAAACATTTATGAAAGGGTAAACTAGTAAATCATATCATTTGGTTAGTTGTTATTGTAAAAATTGTAAATTAGTTAAAACGACAATATTTAATAAACGGAGGGAGTAATAAATATGAAAATTATTATTGACATAAATTGATTAGTTGGATATGTAATTTTCAAATTTCACAGCTGGTTGAGTAAAAGTGGACCCCTAAGAATTTAATAGGAGAAGGAAGTCTTTCCTTTTTATTGTTCAACGAGGAAGCACGGAAATTTCAGTGACATGTTGTTTTTCCGTTTTCTATCTGTTTTGGAAATGGAAACTCTTGGAAATCCTTACGAAATGTTTCGGGGCCGTTTCCGCAATTAATTAAGAAAGTTGGAAACTTGTTTCCTTAAATTCTAGAAACCGTTTCCTAGCAATTCCTCTTATCGAAATACCCAATTTTGATTCATTCCTTAAACTAAACTTTATAATTTATTCAAACTAGTAAGACTTTAAAACCCCAATTCATTATTAAATAATAATAATATCCATATATTATAAAAAAATTTCTTGTATTTCATTCCATACACTTACATTATTACGATTTATATGTAACACAACTTTTAGAGTTCATAAAATTTTATTGTCTTCGATAATCTTATTTACTATAGTTTAATGTTTTGAATTAACTATTATTCATAGTAGATTTTATTTATATTCAATAAATTTATTTTGAATATATGATGTTATTCTAGTATTTCATATGAGAATGAATGATATGTATGAAATTTTATATTTTTTATATTTACAAATATACCCCTACATTTTTATTATTTACATGTTTCCCCATAATTTCCGTACCTGTATTTTTTAGAAAGGACGTTTCCCATTTCCGTTTCCATGCTACATAGTTGTTCAATGATAAAAAGAAAAAATTATGTAGCCAAGAACAAGAGATAAATTGATAGTTAGGTATTGAAGTAGTCAATAATAATGTCTTGGTCTTCCTATATGTCTAAAAGCGTGTCTTTAGTTAACACAAACGGGACTTTGTTAAATTTCTAGGTATTCTCTAAAATCTACGCTCCTATATTGTCAATTTTTCTTTTTGGACGTTGAACTAAACGATTTATGTTACAAAAAATTAAAATAAAAACTAAAAGCTTTATAGCCTTTAGTGGGGAAAATTATGAGTTTCCAAAATATCGCTTTGCCCTCGTCAGCTACATTCATGGAATGAAAAGCAATTTATTGATTTGTAGGGGTGTTCATCGGTTGGTTCTATTCAATAACATGATCGAACCGGATACAACTAGAAAATTGAATAGATGAAAAAAAATCGAATCGAAGTAGATAAGTAACCGAAACCGAACCGAATTGGTTCGGTTCAATTAACTGATTTAATTTCTTTGTTAGTTTTTTTTTAAAATTTCTTGTTATAATATGTTCATTTTATATAATTATCACTATCACTTTCATTACATAAATAAATTAACATACGTATCTCACATTTTCAATAAAATTATAATAAAAATACTATAGTCTAAAGTAAAATTAATCAAATAAATATTATAATGATATATAAATCACTCATTATGATTTTAATGTATATAATTCATAAAATAAAATATTTAAAGTACAGAAGTAATAAAATGAAATAATAGGGTTTTAAGAACAATACATAATGATGATATTACTATAACAAACTTAATGAAACTAAGCTTGTAAATTAAATTTTCATACGTTGGGCGGTAAACTGATACATTTTTTGAAAGTTCAAGAAGGGTTTTGAGACATTTGAAAATTTAAACTGACAATTAATTTTTTTGAGCGGACGATATATACATTAAGCCATGTGATTAACGCTGTTAGACCAAGTCGTGTACGTGTTTGTCCTTATAAATCCAAAATTAGGTAGGTGGAAAAGGTATGATCTACAAATTGATGGAAGCAAAAAATGAGTAGCAATAGTATTTCCCTTATTACCTTTTGTATCCTTTGGTTAATCAAGCTTGTGAGTTGCCAAGGAGCCGAAATCAGGTGCAATAACACAGCAAACTTCACAAGCAGTAACTCAAGTTACGCCAAAAACAGAGATCTCCTCCTCAACTCCCTCCCTTCTAATGTCTCGTCAAACACCACCCCTTTCAACTATTTCTACTCCACCTCCGTCGGTGAAGGTGCCGACAGAGTGTACGGCCATGCACTTTGCCCACCAGACATGACTCCCCAAATTTGTTTCGACTATCTCAGCAATGGGGTTCAAGCGCTCATTTCAAACTGCCCAAACCAGAAAGAAGCAATTTCAACTTACCCAATCCGATACTCGAACCGGCCCATCAGCGGCGAAATGG